>SZWC01000156.1:152615-167227 GCA_023375785.1 Penium margaritaceum | reverse complement strand
GGGTTGGAAGTTGGGATGGAAGTTGGGATGAAAGTTGGGTTGGAAGTTTGGTTGGAAGTTGGGTTGGAAGTTGGGTTGGAAGTTGGGTTGGAAGTTGGGTTGTAAGTTGGTTTGGAAGTTGGGTTGGAAGTTGGGTTAGAAGTTGGTTTGGATGTTGGGTTGAGACTTGGGTAGGAAGGTGAATTGGAATTTGGGTTGGAAGTTAGATTGGAAGTTGGATTCAAACTTGGGTTGGAAGTCGTATTGGAATTTGGGCTTGAACTTGGGTTGGAAGTAGGGTTGGAAGTTGGGTTGGGCAGTTGGGTTGGAAGTTGGGATGGAAGTTGGGATGGAACTTGGGATGGAAGTTGGGATTGAACTTGGGTTGGATGTTGGGATGGAAGTTGGGTTGGAAGTCGGGTTGGAAGTTGGGATGGAAGTTGGGATGAAAGTTGGGTTGGAAGTTGGGTTGGAATTTGGGTTGGAAGTTGGGTTGGAAGTTGGGCTGGAAGTTGGGTTGGAAGTTGGGATGGAAGTTGGGTTGGAAGTCGGGTTGGAAGTTGGGATGGAAGTTGGGATGAAAGTTGGGTTGGAAGTTGGGTTGGAATTTGGGTTGGAAGTTGGGTTGGAAGTTGGGCTGGAAGTTGGGTTGTAAGTTGGGTTGGAAGTTGGGTTGGAAGTTGGGTTAGAAGTTGGTTTGGATGTTGGGTTGAGAGTTGGGTAGGAAGGTGAATTGGAAGTTGGGTTGGAAGTTAGATTGGAAGTTGGATTCAAACTTGGGTTGGAAGTCGGATTGGAATTTGGGCTTGAACTTGGGTTGGAAGTAGGGTTGGAAGTTGGGTTGGTAGTTGGGTTGGAAGTTGAGATGGAAGTTGGGATGGAACTTGGGATGGACGTTGGGATTGAAGTTGGGATGGATGTTGGGATGGGAGTTGGGTTGGAAGTTGGATTGGAAATTGGGTTGGAAGATGGGTTGGAAGTTGGGTTGAAAGTTGGGTTGGAAGTTGGGTTGGAACTTGGGTTGGATTATGGGTTGGAAGTTGGATTGGAAGTTGGGTTGGAAGCTGTTTTGGAAGCTGGGTTGGATGCTGGGTTGGAAGTTGGATGGGAATTTGGAAAGGAAGTTGTGTTGGAGGCTGGGTTGGAAGTTGGGCTGGAAGTTGGGTTGGAAGTTGGGTTGGAAATGGGTTGGAACTTGGGATGAAAGCTGGGCTCGAAGTTGGGTTGGAAGTTGGGCTGGAAGTTGGGTTTGAAGTTGGGTTGGAAGTTGGATTGGAAGTTCGGTTGGAAGGTTGGTTGGAAGTTGGGTTGGAAGTCGGGATGGAAGTTGGGATGAAAGTTGAGCTTGATATTGGGTTGGGAGGTGGGTTGGATATTGGGTTCTACGCTGGGTTGGATGTTTGATTGGAAGTTGGGTTGGATGTTGGGCTGGAGGTTGGGTTAGCAGTTGGTTTGGAAGCTGGGTTGGATGTCGGGTTGGAAGTTGGGATGGAAGTTGGGATGAAAATTGGATTGGAATTTCGGTTGGAAGTTGCGCTGGAAGCTGGGTTGGAAGTTGTGTTGGAATTTGGGTTGGATTTTGGGTTGAAAGTTGGGCTGGAAGTTGGGTTACAAGTTGGGTTGGAAGCTGGGATGGATCTTGGGTTGGATTTTGGGTTGAAATTTGGGTTGGAGGTTTGGTTGGAAGTTGAATTATAAGTTAGGTTGGAAGTTGGGTTAGAACTTGGGTTGTAAGTTGGGTTGGAAGCTGGGTTTGAAGCTTGGTTGGAAGTTGGGTTTGAAGTTGGGTTGGAAGTTGAGTCGGAAGTTGGGTTGGAAGTTGGATTGGAAGTTGGGTTGGAAGTTGGGTTGGAAGTTGGGTAGGAAGTTGGGTTGGAATTTGGGCTGAAAGTTGGGGTGGAAGCTGGATTGGAAGCTGGATTGGAAGTTGCGCTGGAAGTTGGGTTGGAAGTTTGGTTGGAAGTTGGGTTCAAAGGTGGGTTGGAAGTTGGGTTGGAAGTTGGGTTGGAAGTTGGGTTGGAAGTTGGGTTGGAAGTTGGGTTGGAAGTTGGGTTGGAAGTTGGATTGGAAGTTGGATTGGAAATTGGGTTGTAAGTTGGGTTGGAAGTTGGGTTGGAAGATGGGTTGGAAGTTGGGTTGGAAGTTGGGATGGAAGTTGGGATGGAAGCTGGGATGAAAGTTGGGATGGAAGTTGGGATGGAAGATGGGATGGAAGTTGGGTTGGAAGTTGGGTTGGATGTTGGGTTGGAAATTGGATTGGGACTTGGGTTGGAAGTTGGGCTGGAAGTTGGACTGGACATTGGGCTGGAAGCTGGGTTGGAAGCTGGGTTGGATGCTGGGCTGGAAGTTGGGTGCAATCTTGGGGTGGAAGTTGGGTTGGAAGTTGGGCTGGAATTTCGGTTTGAAGTTGGGATGGAAGTTGGGTTTGAAGTTGGGTTGGATGTTTGAATGGAAGTTGGGTTCGAAATTGGGTTGGAAGTTGGGCTGCAAGTTGGGTTGGAAGGTGGTTTGGAAGTTGGGTTGGAAGTTGGGATGGAAGTTGGGTTTGAAGTTGGGTTGGATGTTTGAATGGAAGTTGGGTTCGAAATTGGGTTGGAAGTTGGGCTGCAAGTTGGGTTGGAAGGTGGTTTGGAAGTTGGGTTGGAAGTTGGGGTGGAGGTTGGGTGTTGGGTTGGAAGCTGGGCTGGATGCTAGGTTGGCACTTGGTTTCGAAATAGGGTAGGAGGCTGGGTTGGAAGTTGGGTTGGAAGCTGGGTTGGAAGTTGCGATGGAATTTGGGATGAAAGTTGGGGAGGAAGTAAGGTTGGAAGATGGGTTGGAAGTTGGGTATGAAGTTGGGTTGGATGTTTGAATGGAAGTTGGGTTCGAAATTGGGTTGGAAGTTGGGCTGCAAGTTGGGTTGGAAGGTGGTTTGGAAGTTGGGTTGGAAGTTGGGATGGAGGTTGGTTGTTGGGTTGGAAGCTGGGCTGGATGCTGGGTTGGCACTTGGTCTGGAAATTGGGTAGGGGGCTGGGTTGGAAGTTGGGTTGGAAGCTGGGTTGGAAGTTGCGATGGAATTTGGGATGAAAGTTGGGGAGGAAGTAAGGTTGGAAGATGGGTTGGAAGTTGGGTATGAAGTTGGGTTGGATGTTTGAATGGAAGTTGGGTTCGAAATTGGGTTGGAAGTTGGGCTGCAAGTTGGGTTGGAAGGTGGTTTGGAAGTTGGGTTGGAAGTTGGGATGGAGGTTGGTTGTTGGGTTGGAAGCTGGGCTGGATGCTGGGTTGGCACTTGGTCTGGAAATTGGGTAGGGGGCTGGGTTGGAAGTTGGGTTGGAAGCTGGGTTGGAAGTTGCGATGGAATTTGGGATGAAAGTTGGGGAGGAAGTAAGGTTTGAAGATGGGTTGGAAGTTGGGTATGAAGTTGGGTTGGATGTTTGATTGGAAGTTGGGTTGGAAATTGGGTTCCAAGTTGGGTTGGAAATTGGGTTGGAAGTTGGGTTGGAAGTTTGGTCGAAAGTTGGGTTGGAAGGTGGGATGGAAGTTGGGATGGAATTTGGAATTGAAGTTGGGATGAAAGTTGCGTTGGAAGCTGTGTTGGAAGTTGGTTTGGAAGTTGGGTTGGAAGTTGGGTTCAAAGTTAGGTTGGAAGTTGGGTTGGAAGTTGGGTTGAAAGCTGGGTTTTAAGCCGGGTTGGAAGTTGGGTTGGAAGTTGGGTTGGAAGTTCGGTTGGAAGTTGAGTTGGTAGTTGGGTTGGAATTTGGGTTGAAAGTGGGGTTGGAAGCTGGGTTGGAAGCTGGATTGGAAGTTTGGTTGGAAGTAGGGTTGGAAGTTTGGTTGTAAGTTGGGTTGGATGCCGGGCTGGAAGTTAGGCTGGAAGTTGGGCTGGAAATTGGTTTGGAAGTTGGGATGGTTGTTGGGATGGAAGTTGGGTTTGAAGTTGGAATGGAAGTTTGGATGGACGTTCCGTTGGATGTTGGGTTGGAATTTGGGCTGGATGTTGGATTGAAAGTTGGGTTGGATGTTGGGCTGGACGTTGAGCTGGAATTTGGGTTGTAAGTTGGTTTGGAAGTTGGTTGGACGTTGGGTTGCTAGTTGGGTTGGAATGTTTATTGGAAACTGGGTTGGAAGTTGGGTTGGAAGTTGGGTCGCAAGTTGGGTTGGAAATTGGGATGGAGTTTGGGATGGATGTTTGGTTTGGAGTTGGGTTGGAAGTTGGGTTGGAAGTTAAGCTGGACGTTGGGATGGAAACTAGGATGGAAATTGGGATGGAAGTTTGTCAATGCGCCAAATAGCAACGGTCTAGAAAACGGATCCCGACATAGGAGGCCGCCAACCGCTCTTGGTATTGCAACCAAGATAACATATCACCCTCGAACGAGGGATCCACACTTTAGGTTCGTTTGGTTTGCAACCTCACGAAGTCCGCATGTTGGTCTTTAGTGTCTACCTTTGGTTGGACACTCTGTGAGGAGTCTCAAAGGCAAGAACTGTAAATGGATGCAAGCAAGGTACATGCTTTTATACTTGCAGAGCTTTTCTTAAGCTTCTGCTTGTAGTGGCTCCATTGGAGCCAACCTCATCCTACATTCATACTTGGCGCGTCCTTAGACCGCCAAGTGTCATCCTCACGGCAGGCTCTAGTAAGCTTCCTAGAAGCTTCCTATCCCAGTTTTAGCCACAAAGAAAAATGCGGCCGTCGCGGGGTTTGAACCCGCGACCTCTGGTTTGAGACTCCGGTGCCTAATCAACCAAGCCAAAAAGGTATGGTTTCTATGATGAGCCACAGGGGACATACCCATTATGGGCAGTGCATTCCTGGCCCATCTCATAACAGACCAAGGGGACATACTCCATAGAGCAGTGCATGCCTTGTCTGTATGTGTAGCTAGCCAGCTAGGCAGTGGACAAGGTGCACACTATCTCAACATATCTCTCCCTTGCACCTCTGTCCATCTGTCCCTTGCTCGGCTCCATCAATGCCTTGGAGCTCACCCTTCCTCTGCCGCACTCCTCATGCCGAATCCACGAATGCCTGCATAATGCAAGTCGCTGTCCAGCGGCTTGGTTATGCAGTCAGCAAGCATGCTCTTTTTTCCGCAGTGCTGCAAGTCCACCACGTTCTTCATGACCAGGTCACGTGAGTAGTGGTAACGTATGTCGATGTGCTTTGTTCGCTGTGAGATGATCTCATCTTCGGCCATCAAGATGGTGCTCATGTTGTCCACGTGTACGATCGTGGCGTCTTTCTGTGGCACTGTCATTTCGCCAAGCAGGCTGCGGAGCTATTGAGTCTCCTTGCACACCTCAGACAAAGCAACGTAATCTGCCTCAGCCATGGACACGGAAACATAATCCTGCTTCCTACTGGCCCATGAGATGGCAGCGCCATTCAAGATACACACGTATCCAGAGGTGGATTTCCTGTCGTCGAGATNCATCCACGTACAGCGCATCCAGCATCAGCCCTCTCCCATCATCGCGCACGTACATGCTCGGGTCATTTTGGCAATGCGCGAAGGAGAGGCCTGTCATGAAACCGTTCATCTCTTTGTACCACATCCTTGGGGCCTGTTTCAGCCCGTAGAGCGCTTTCACCAACTTGCACACCTTGCCCTCGGGAGCTTCGACTCCTTCGGGCACCTCCATCAGCACTTCTTTGTCAAACTTCCCATAAGGGAAAGCTGTCCTGACGTCCATCTGGTGTATCTCCAAGTTCTTTGCGGCAGCAATACCAAGGAGAGAGCGGATGGAGGCAAAGGTCACGACGGGCGCGAACGTCTCGTCGTACTCGGAGCCCGGGCGTTGAGAGAACCCCTTAGCCACTACCCTTGCCTTGAACTTGTCGATGTTGCCGTCTTGCTTCTTCTTCACTCGGATGACCCACTTGGATCCCACCACGTGGGCCTTGTCGGGTCTATCCACCAGCACCCACGTGCCGTTCTCGGCAATGGATGCGAGCTCGCTATCCACTGCCTCCTTCCACTTGGCCGCATCTGGGCCATTCATGGCCCCCGCCACTGTGGATGGCTCTCCCTCAGCCATGCACGACCAGCTAAGGCCGGTCCAATCATCCTCATACCGCAAAGGTGCTCTCTTTGGTCGCAAACTGCGCCGGGGTAGTGGTGCCGCTTCTTGCTTTGGTGCTGGTGCTTTCACATGTGGTGGTTTGTGTTGTTGTTGTCGTCAAAAGAGTCGTCAGACTCCAAGTCAGACTCGGAAGCCTCGGACGCCTTGGTATCCGCGTCCATGTCAGATGCTGCATCATCCTCCGCAGCCACTCTCCCATTCCCACCACCTGCTGGCAAGGAGAGCCAGTTGTCGGGTGCTTGGTCTCCAGACTCAAGCAACACTATCCACTCTCCCGCTTTGGGAGTGAGGGTTGGGTCCAGCAGCTCTCCCTTTCCAAGGGTGCGTTCGTCAAACACGACGTCGCGGCTCCTCACGAGCTTGGCTGCTGCCTGGTCCCAAAGCCGATAGGCTTTGTGTGACGTGTCGTACCAAACCATGATGCACTTCTTCGAGCGTGCATCAAGCTTGCCTCCACCTTCTCCCAACTGGATCTTCACCCATGCAGTTGACCCGAACACCTTCAGATGAGATGCGTTGGGTTTCTTTCCTGACCATGCTTCTTGTGGGGTCTTCAGCTGCTTGTCCTGCTCCTTTCCACGCTTCCGCAAGGCGGTCGCTGGTGTGAGGTTCAAGAGGTAGCAAGCTGTTGTTGCTGCATCAGCCCAAAAGTGAGGTGGGAGCTTGGCGTCAAAGAGCATGCTTCGCACCATGCCGAGTATCGTCTGGTTCATCCTCTCGGCAACGCCGTTGCTTTGGGGGTTGTAAGGGGTGGTTTGCTCGTGGCGGATGCCATGATGCTTGAGCCAAGGCTTGCATGTCTTGTACTCACCCCCGTTGTCACTTCACAGCGCCTTCACCTCCTTGGACATTTGCCGCTCCACCATGGCGACGAACTCGAGGAGCTTCTCCTTGACCTCTCCCTTTGTTTTGAGGAAGTTTATCCACAACTTGCGGCTGTGGTCGTCAATGAAGGTTAGGAAGTACTTGCTTCCTCCGTTAGACGGTGTGCGGAAGGGTCCACACACGTCACTGTGTATCAGTTCCAATACGTACTCCGCTCGTTGACCTCCTCTCCCAAACGGCTTCTTCTTTGCCTTCGCTTGGAGGCATGGTTCACACAATGTACACCCTTCGCCATGCTTCATAGTGCACCATTCCATTCTGCGGACTACCTCTTGCTCTTGCATCTTTTGCAGCGTGCTGTTGGCCACGTGGCCAAATCGCCGGTGCCACAGCTCAGCATCTGTGTCCTTGGTTGATGTGGCGGCCGCAGCGGTCGCCAGTGGTGCATCCTTCGGCTCCAGTGCCACTGTCTTGGTGGCACATGTGAGTCCCTCATCCGACGCCTTGGTGACTTTGGTTTGAAGCACGTAGAGGCCGTCGACTCTTGGAACTTGAAGCATGAGGTCGTCTTTGGTGTACAAAATCTGGATGTCCTTGTTTTTTAGGGCCACCGCTTCCTTGTTGGTGAACACCACTGTCATGTTGTTGTCGGTGATTTGTGAGACGGACAGCAAGTTGGCTGCGAAGGATGGCATGTACACCACCTTTTGAAGGTTGACTGCCTTCTCCGCACCATTCACGTTGAACGTGACCACCTTGTCCCCTTCGCCCATGGCTTGGACGACACCACCGTTTGCACACTTGATGCGCATGACATATTCGGCCATGGAGACAAATCCACCCTTCTCTTTTGATGAGTGGTGGTTGGTGCCTGAGTCAAGGGCGAATGCCCCGGGCCTAAGGATCGCTGTCCCCTTCATGGGCAGCCCCCTAGCCATCATGTTGGTGAGCTCCTTCTTCTCCTTTCCACCTTTTTTCCCGCCTTCTCTCTTGGGACTACGACAGTCCCTAGCCCAGTGCCCAGCCTTGCCACAGTTGTGATAGTTGCCGGGCTTCTTGGAACTCTTCCTGCCACCATTGCCTTTCCCTCCACCGCCACCGCTTCCGCTGTTGCCTTGACTGGAGCGAGAGCTTGCACTTTGTCCGCCGAAGCGAGAGGCATAGGCTGAGATGTTTGCCTCGGCGCCACTGCGTCGCATGGACTCGTTGCGGACGTGTTCGGCGACAGCCTTGTATGTCAGATCTGCCTCCTTCCAACCGCCAAATACGGTGATTAAGGACCCCCAGCTTTTCGGTAGCGCCATTAGAAGGATCATGGCATGCATGTTGGAGTCGAGATTCCATTCCATTTGCTGGACCTCTTGCAGCATGTTGTCGAACGACTGCAAAAATGCGGGTATCGATTCTCCTTCGCTCACCCTCATCGACATCAACCGTTGGAAGATGAAGAGTCGGTTTGCTAGGGCATTTGATTGATGCACGCGTGCGAGTTTTGCGTAGGCCTCGGCAGCCAACGTGCATCCTGTGATGTGGGAGTGTTGAGTCTCGTTGATGCACGTCACAAGAATGGCGAGAGCCATGTTGTTCTTCATCGTCCATGCTGCAAGGTCAGCCGCATGCGTCCTCACGGTCGCATTGGCTGGTGCTATCTCCGTCCCTTTTAGGATGTCAAGGTAGCCACGCACGTTCATGACAATCTCAAACTGCCATTTCCACAAGGGAAAACCTGTCCCCGTGAATTTGGACATACCCGCCTCAAGGCGGGCTGGAGTCGGATCCGCCATTTATTGCGGTTGCTCGTCTTCTCTGCTTCGCTGCTACTCTGCTTCGTTGAGGCCGATGAGGCTGATGAGGCTGCTGACTGGGACCGTTGCCAAAGGTGTAGTTGATTCCGTTGCATACCTCTCCTACCAATGATCGCATAAGGCGATGGTGCCGTCGTGAGAGAACGGATTCGGGGTCGTACCACCTTCTAAAAAGGGGTAGAGCTTAATCCCGTTGACGCTCGAGGGTCTTGTCCAACATGCACAGAGCGAGTCCTCGTCCCCTAGTCCGCCACGTGCACGCACCCTACCTGAAGAAGCCAATGGAGCCGATGGAGCAGATGGAGCCGTCCGATGGTCGTGTCCCTGTTGTACCCGTGCGCCCTGCAAGACCACGCGCTAGTCAGTCTTGGAAGCGTGCCTTAGAACCGGAAGTGTGGGCCATAACCCTTTGTCAATGCGCCGGATAGCAACGGTCTAGAAAACGGGTCCCGACATGGGAGGCCGCCAACCGCTCTTGGTATTGTACACAAGACAACATATCACCCTCAAACGAGGGATCCACACTTTAGGTTTGTTTGGTTTGCAACCTCACGAAGTCCGCATGTTGGTCTTTAGTGTCTACCTTTGGTTGGACACTCTGTGAGGAGTCTCAAAGGCAAGAACTGTAAATGGATGCATGCAAGGTACAGGCTTTTATACTTGCACAGCTTTGCTAAAGCTTCTGCTTATAGTGGCTCCACTAAAGCCAACCTCATCCTACATTCCTACTTGGCGCGTCCTTAGACCGCCAAGTGTCATCCCCAAGGCAGGCTCTAGTAAGCTTCCTAGAAGCTTCCTGTCCCAGTTTTGGCCACAAAGAAAATTGCGGCTGTCGCGGGGTTTGAGCCCACGACCTTTGGTTTGAGACTCCGGTGCCTAATCAACCAAGCCAAAAAGGTATGGTTCCTATGATGAGCCACACGGCACATACCCATTATGGGCAGTGCATTCCTGGCCCATCTCAGAACAGCCCAAGGGGACATACTCCATAGAGTAGTGCATGCCTTGTCTGTATGTGTAGCTAGCCAGCTAGGCAGTGGACAAGGTGCACACTATTTCAACGAAGTTGAGTTGGCAATTGTGTTGGAAGTTGGATTGGAAGTTGGGTTGGAAGTTGGGTTCGAAGTTGGGTAGAAAGTTGGGTTGGAAGCTGGGTTGGATGCTGGGTTGGATGTTGGGTTATAATTTGGGTTTGAAGTTGGATTGAAAGTTGGATTGGAAGTTTGGTTGGACGTTGGATTGGAAGTCGGGTTGTAATTTGGGATGGAAATTGGGATGAAAGTTGGGTTGGAAGTTTTTTTGTAAGTTGGGTTGGAAGCTGGGTTGGAAGTTGGGTTGGAAGTTGGGTTGGAAGCAGGGTTGGATGCTGGTTTGGATGTTGGGTAGGAATTTGGGTTGGAAGTTGGGTTGGAAGTTGGGTTGGAAGTTGGGTTGGAAGTTGGGTTGGGAGTTGGGTTGGAAGTTGGGATGGAATTTGGGATGAAAGTGTCAGCATATTCCCACAGCCACTACTCCTCAGCCTTCCTCTATGGCTGAGGAGTAGCGGAGTGTTTCACCTTCCTCCTGCCTACCCTACTCCCATCCGGGTCCTTCTCACCGGAAATACCCACGTTAGCATCCTGGAGGCGGCTCATCTCTCCGACGTTCCATGACCGACGGCTCGGGCGGCAAAACCGACAGAGCCCCTCCCTCGCCACTACCCAGCCGAACAAGGTTCCGACCGGTATCGCTCCTGGCCGCCGGGTGCCACACCCGCTACCTGCCGAGCATTGGATATCGCGCCACATCAACGGCAGCACAGGAACGTGGCCTCGTCCGCCTACCCAGCTGGATGCGCCTCGGACCCCACTACAGGACAGGCAGCACCTCGGCCGTCCTCCCTGCGCAAGTCTCGGAGCACAATCGGTGTAGCTCCGCGGATCTCATCCGTGGATTTGCAAAGCAAATCCACCCCCTTTAGCATGAGAAGGGTGGCTGCAGCGGCACGGATCGCACCGCCCACCATAGTGGGCGTACTCGTCCGACAAACAGAGGCATGACCTTGGTCTAGGGTAGAGTACTTAAAGGAGTAGCTCTCAATACATCATTTGCCTATAATCAATCAATCATTCCGTTCGCTTCACCACTATCCTTTGCTTCGGTTTCCGCGTTTCTTCGTTGAGTGTGTTCAGATCATCCCTTGCTTCCGCTCCGTGTTCCGCTTCACACCAATTTCTTGACATGGTATCGAGCTGGTAAGGTCTTTTGACCTCTTACCGGTTTTTTGTTTCCACCCACCCCCCTCCCACCCATCCGTATTCAAAGCTTCACTTCGCTTTCTGCTTCTCTTGCTTGCGGGCGGCTGTCCGTATGGCGCCCCTGTTCCTGCTCTGATACCCTCCTTTCGGCCTTCAGGCCTCACCTCAGTCTTCCTCTGAGCCATGGCCCTCTTCTCGGAAGACCATTTCTGATGGCTCCAAGATTTCTACGCGGGCCGCGTTGCATGACCTCCTCCTCCACTCATCACCACTCCACGCTCTATCCTCTACTACTTTCCCTTCTCCAATGTCTCAGCCGCACCGCCCTCCTCACCACCCAGTGCACACCTGCCCCTTCCTTCCTACCCAGCTCTGTCAGTACCCCCATCTTCCCCTCCAGCTCCTCCTCCAGCTCCTCCAACGCCTCCAGCTCCACCAACCCCTCCAACTCCCCCTCCTCCTGCTCCAGCTCCTCCAGCTCCGCGTGCACCTCTTCCCCATTGCCCTATTCCTCTTGGTTTCCTGTCTTCTCCATCTTTGATGCTATCATCTGTGGAATCAACTCCTACCTTGCTGACATAATCATCCATTGCGGACACTGCCATCCCTCTTGGCTTCTTGCATCACCCAACTACGCCAATTATCGTCTCAGTCAAGCAGCTTTCCCCCAACACCGTCCGATTTCTCTCTCCCTAGGCAACGAGCTGCCCCGTCTCCTCTGAGTTGCCCCTTGGCCCTCCTTCGCTCCCATCGACCGACTTGCGCTCTCGCTCCACCTGGCTTTGCCTGCCAGAACGTTCTCTCCAACACCTTTTCTTCCTCACTGGGCTCCCTCTCTTTCCCACGCTCTCTCAAACCTGCAGCTTCATTGTCCTCCACTGCTCACACCATCTGTCTTTGACACATCCTCATCCTTCAACTTCTTTCTCCTCCCCGCTCACCTTCGATCTCTTCCTCTCCTTGGCAAGCTCTCCATCCTCTTCCTCGCCACCATCCCTCCCCAAGATACTAGTGGTTTGCTGTCCTCTTTGTACCACACAAACACCACACCACTTCCTCCTCCGTGTACAGCCACAATCACTCCCCATCTCCCACTATGGACCCACGATTTTTCCCCTCCATTCCCTCTCTTTTTCCGGGGACTTGCATTCCCACTTGCCATGCCATCCCCGATCAACATTACGCTGCTTCCCTCTTCTGCACCTTGTGGTGGTCCGGGCGGATATCAGAACTCGCCATGCTTGCCTCCAAGGCGCACCTTGCATACAAATAGCTCCCCATTGCTTCTGTCCTCCACCATCCCTCCAGGACTTCCCTCAGTCCTGCAACCTCGCCCCAGTGGCCACTCCATCTTCACCTCACCGGCGTGGTCCTCAACACCTCACCCATCCTATTCTGCTCTCAGCTTGTGGCAGTGCAGGTGGCTGTCATAATATTCTCCACTGCCATTACTCCTCAACCTGGATTCACCTTCCTCTCTGCATACCCTGTTCCCATCCGGGTCCTCCTCACCAGAGATACCCACGTTATCATCCTAGAGGCGGCTCATCTCTCCACCGTTCCATGACCAGCCGCTCGGGCGGGAAAGCAGACCGAGCCCCTCCCGCGCCATTAACCAGCCGGACAACAGTCCAACCGGTATCGCTACTGGCCGTCCGGTGCCACACAGTGGTCAGAGACACAGTGGTCAGAGACACACTGGTCAGAAACACACTGGTCAGAAACACAGTCGTCAGAAACACACTGGTCCGAAACGCACTGGTCAGAAACGCAGTGGTCAGAAACACACTTGCCGGAAACACACTGGTCAGAAGTACACTGGTCAGACATACAATGGTCAGAAACACACTGGTCAGAAACACACTGGTCAGAAACACAATGGTCAGGAACACAGTGGTCGGAAACACAGTGGTCAGAAACACACCGGTCAGAATCACGGTGGTCAGAAACACACTGGTCAGCAACACACTGGTCAGAAACACACTGGTCAGAACCACAATGGGCAGAAACACATTGTTCAGAAACACACTGGTCATAAACACACTGGTGAGAAACACACTGGTCAGAAACACACTCGTCAGAAGCACAGTGGTCAGAAACACGCTGGTCAGAAACACAGTGGTCAGAAACACAAGGGTCAGAAACACACTGCTCAGAAACACACTGGTCAGAAACACTGTCGTCAGAAACAGTGTGGTCAGAAATACAGCGGTGAGAAACACACTGGTCAGAGGCACAGTGGTCACAAACACAGTGGTCAGTAACACACTGGTCAGAAACACTGTGGTCGGAAACGCAGTGGTCAGAAATACTCTGGTCAGAAACACAACGGTCAGAAGCACACTGGTCAGGAACAGAGTGGTCAGAAACACAGTGGTCAGAAACATAGTTGTCAGAAACACAATGGTCAGACACATAGTGGTGAGAAACAATGTGGTCAGAAACAGTGGTCATAAACAAAGTAGTCAGGAACACAGTGGTCAGAAACATAGTGGTCAGAGATACATTGGTCAAACACGCAGGGGTCAGAAACACTGTGGTAAGAAACACGGTGGTCAGAAACACAGTGGTCAGAAACACCGTGATCATAAACACAGTGGTCAGAAACACACTGGTCGGAAATACAGTGGTCAGAAACACAGTGGTCAAAAACACGGTGGTCAGAAACACAGTGGTCATAAACACACTGGTCAGAAACACAGTGGTCAGAAACACACTCTTCACAAACACACTGGTCAGAACCACAGTGGTCATAAACACACTATTCAGAAACACAGCTGTCAGAAACACACTGGCCAGAAACACAAAGGTCAGAAACACACTGGTCAGAAACACAGTGATAAGAAACACAGTTTTCAGAAACACAGTGGTCTGAAACACACTGGTCATAAACACAGTGGTTAGAAATACCGTGGTCTGAAACACAGTGGTCATAAACACAGTGGTCAGAAACACAGTGGTCAGTAACACCGTGGTCAGAAGTGGTCAGAAACACAGTTGTCACAAACACACTGGTCGGAAACGCACTGGTCTGAAACACACTGGTCAAAAACACATTGGTCAGAAACACACTGGTCAGAAACACAGTGGTCAGCAACACAGTGGTCATAAACACAGTGGTCAGAAAGACACTGGTCAGAAACACAGTGGTCAGAAACACACTGGTCAGAACACACTGGTCAGAAACACAGTGGTCAGAGACGTTGTGGTCATAAATAGACTGATCAGAAACACACTGGTCAGTAACACACTGGTTAGAAATACAGTGGTCAGAAGCACAGTGGACAGAAACACACTGGTCACAAACGCAGTGGTCAGAAACAAACCATTCAGAAACACAGTTGTCAGAAACACAGTGGTCAGAAACAAACTGGTCAGAAACATAGTGTTCAGAAACACAGTGGTCAGAAACACAGTGGTCAGAAACACACTGGTAAAAAACACATTTGTCAAAAACACACTGGTAAGAAACACTGCGGTCAGAAACACACTGGTCAGAAACGCAATAGTCAGAAACACAGTGGTCAGAAACACAGTGGTCAGAAACACAGTGGTCAGAAACACAGTGGTCAGAGGCAGAATGATCAGAAACACACTGGGCAAAAATACTGTGGTCAGAAACACAGTGGTCAGAAACACACTGGTCAGAAACACACTGGTTAGAAACACACTGGTCAGAAACACACTGGTCAGAAACACA
>SZWC01000156.1:108924-152351 GCA_023375785.1 Penium margaritaceum | reverse complement strand
TGGTCAGAAACACACTGGTCAGAAACACACTGGTTAGAAACACACTGGTCAGAAACACACTGGTCAGAAACACACTGGTCAGAAACACAGTGGTCAGAAACACAGTGGTCAGAAACACACTGGTCAGAAACACACTGGTCACCAACACATTGTTCAGAAACACAGTGGTCCGAAACACACTTGTCAGAAACACAGTGGTCAGAAAGACACTGGTCAGAAAGACAGTGGTCAGAAACACACTGGTTATAAACACAGTGGTAAAAAACACAGTGGTCGGAAACACATTGGTGAGAAACGCATTGGTCAGAAATGCACTGGTCAGATACACAGTGGTCAGAAACACAGTGGTCAGAACACGATGGTCAGAAACACACCGGTCAAAAACACACTGGTCAGGAACACAGTGGTCAGAAACACATTGGTCAGAAACACAGTGGTCAGAAACACACTGGTCAGTAACACAGTGGTCAGAAACACACTGGTCGGAAACACCCTGACCAGAACACACAGTGGTCAGACACACTGTGGTCAGAAACACAGTGGTCAGAAACACACCAGTCAGAAACACAGTGGTCAGAAACACACTGGTCGGAAACACACTGGTCAGAAGCACTGTGGTCAGAAACACCCTGATCAGAAACACAGTGGTCAGAAACGCAGTGGTCAGACACACAGTGGTCAGAAACACAGTGGGCAGAAACACAGTGGTAAGAAACACACTGGTCAGAAACACAGTGGTATGAAAGACACTGGTCAGAAACACACTGGTCAGAAACACAGTGGTCAGCAACACAGTGGTCAGAAACACAGTGGTCACGAACACACTGGCCAGAAACACAGTGGTCAAAAACACAGTGGTCAGAATCGCAGTCGTCATAAACCCACTGGTCAGAAACACACTGGTCAGAAACACAGTGTTCGGAAACACACTGGTACAAAACACAGTGGTCAGAAACACATTGGTTAGAATCACACTGGTCAGAAACACAGTGGTGAGAAACAAACTGGTCAGAAACACAGTGGTCCTAAACATAGTGGTCAGAAACACACTGGTCAGAAATACAGTGGTCAGAAACACAGTGGTCAGAAACACACTGGTCAGAAACACAGTGGTCAGAAACACACTGGTACAAAACACAGTGGTCAGAAACACATTGGTTAGAATCACACTGGTCAGAAACACAGTGGTGAGAAACAAACTGGTCAGAAACACAGTGGTCCTAAACATAGTGGTCAGAAACACACTGGTCAGAAATACAGTGGTCAGAAACACAGTGGTCAGAAACACACTGGTCGGAAACACAGTGGTCAGAAACACACTGGTCAGAAACACACCGATTGGAAACACACTGGTCAGAAACACAGTGGTCGGAAACACACTGGTCAGAAACACAGTGGTCAGAAGCACACTTGTCATAATCACACTGTTTAGAAACACACCGGTCAAAAACACACTGGTCAGAAACACACTGGTCAGGCACACAGTGGTCCGAAACACACTGGTCAGAAACACAGTGGTCAGAAAGACACTGGTCAGAAACACACTGGTTAGAAACACACTGGTCAGAAACACACTGGTCGGAAACACTTCGGACAGAAACGAACTGGTCAAAAACATAGTGGTCAGAAACACACTGGGCAGGAAGACAGTGGGTAGAAACACAGTGATCAGAAACACACTGGTCAGAAACACAGTGGTCAGAAACACACTGGTCAGAAACACACTGGTTTGTAACACACTCGTCAGGAACACACTGGTCAGAAACACACTGGTCAGAAAGACACTGGTCAGAAGCACAGTGGTCAGAAACAGAATGGTCAGAAACACAGTGGTTAGAAACACAGTGGTCAGCAACACATTGTTCAGAAACACAGTGGTTAGAAACAGACTGGTCAGAAACAATGTGGTCAGGATAACACTGGCTAGAAACACAGTGGTCAGAAACACATTGGTGAGAAACACGGTGGTCAGAAACACACTGGTCATAAACACACTGGTCAGAAACGCATTGGTCAGAAACACACTGGTCAGAAACACATTGGTCAGAAACACACTGGTCAGAAACACAGTGGTCAGAAAAACAGTGGTCAGAAACACTCTGGTCAGAAACACGATGGTCAGAAACACACCGGTCTGAAACACACCGGTCTGAAACAACCCGGTCAGAAATATAGTAGTCATAAACACATTGGTCAGAAACACTGTGGTCAGAAACACACTGGTCAGAAACAAAGTGGTCAGAACACACTGTGGTCAGACACACTGAGGTCAGAAACACAGTGGTCAGAATCACACCGGCCAGACACACAGTGGTCAGAAACACTCTGGTCGGAAACACACTGGTCAGAAACACGGTGGTCAGAAACACAGTGGTCAGAAACACAGCGATCAGAGACACACTGGTCAGAAAAACAGTGGTCAGAAACACAGCGGTCGGAAACACAGTGGTTAGAAACACAGTGGTCAGAAACACACTGGTCAGAAACACAGTGCTTAGGAACACACTGGTCAGAAACACACTGGTCAGAAACACCCTGGTCAGAAACACAGTGGTCAGAAACACAGTGGTCAGAAATACAGTGGTAACGAACACACTGGCCAGAAACACAGTGGTCAGAAACACATTGGTCAGAACCGCAATGGTCATAAACACACTGGTCAGAAACACACTGTTCAAAAACATAGTTGTCAGAAACACAGTGGTCAGAAACACAGTGGTCGGAACACAGTGGTCAGAGATACAGTGGTCAGAAACACAGTGGTCAGAAACACAGTGGTCAAAACACACTAGTCAGAAACACACTGGTCAGAAACACAGTAGTCAGAAACTCGCTGTTCAGAATTGCACTGGTTAGAAACATAGTGGTCATAAACACGCTGGTCAGAAACACACTGGTTATAAAAACACTGGTCAGACACAAATTGGTCAGAAACACACTGGTTATAAACACAGTGGCCGGAAACACACTAGTCAGGAACACAGTGGTCAGAAAGACAGTGGTCAGCAACACATTGGTCAGTAACACAGTGTTAAGAAATACACTGGTCAGAAACACAGTGGTCAGGATGACGCTGGTCAGAAACACAGTGGTAAAAAAAAAGTGGTCACAAACACAGTGGTCAGAAACACAGTGGTCAGAAACACACTGGTCTGAAACACAGTGGTCAGAAACATACTGGTCGGAAACAAAGTGGTCAGAAACACACTGGTCAGAAACACAGTGGTCAGAAACACAGTGGTCAGAAACACACTGGTCAAACACACAGTGGTCAGAAACACTCTGGTCAGAAACACAGTGGCCAGAAAACACACTGGTATCAAACACAGTGGTCAAAAACACAGTGGTAAGAAACACAGTGGTCAGAAACACAGTGGTCAGAAATACACTGATCAGAAACACAGTGGTCAGAGACACAATGGCCAGACAAACTGTATTCAGAAACACAGTGGTCAGAAACACACTGGTCAGAAACACACTGGTCAGAAACGCACTGTTCAGAAACACACTGTTCAGAAACACAGTGGTCAGAAACACAGTGGTCAGAAACACACTTGTCAGAAATACATTGGTCAGAAACACAATGGTCAGGAACGCACTGGTCAGAAACACACTGGTCAGAAACACGGTGGTCAGGAACACACTGGTCAGAAACACACTGGTCAGAAACACGGTGGTCAGAAACAAGGTCGTCAGAAATACAGTGGTGACAAACACACTAGCTAGGAACACAGTGGTCAGAAACACATTGGTCAGAACCGCAGTGGTCATGAACACACTGTTCAGAAACACCCTTTTCAGAAACATAGTGGTCAGAAACACAGTGGTCAGAAACAGAGTGGTCGGATCACAGTGGTCAGAGATACAGTGGTCAGAAACACAGCGGTCAGAAACACAGTTGTCAAAACACACTAGTCAGAAACACACAGGTCAGAAACACAGTAGTCGGAAACACGCTGGTCAGGAATGCACTGGTTAGAAACACAGTGGTCATAAACACACAGGTCAGAAACACACTGGTTATAAACACACTGGTCAGACACAAACTGGTCAGAAACACACTGGTCAGAAACACAGTGGCCGGAAACACACTGGTCAGAAACACAGTGGTCAGAAAGACAGTGGTCAGCAACACATTGGTCAGTAACACAGTGTTTAGAAATACACTGGTCAGAAACACAGTGGTCAGGAAGACGCTGGTCAGAAACACAGTAATCAGAAACAAAGTGGTCACAAACACTGTGGTCAGAAACACAGTGGTCAGAGACACACTGGTCAGAAACACAGTGGTCAGAAACATACTGGTCGGAAACACAGTTGTCAGAAACACACTGGTCAGAAACACAGTGGTAAGAAACACAGTGGTCAGAAACACACTTGTCAAACACACATTGGTCAGAAACACTCTGGTCAGAAACACAGTGGCCGGAAACACACTGGTATTAAACTCAGTGGTCAGAAACACAGTGGTCAGAAACACAGTGGTCAGAAAAACAGTGGTCGGAAACACACTGATCAGAAACACAGT
This sequence comes from Penium margaritaceum, assembly GCA_023375785.1. Lineage (NCBI taxonomy): Eukaryota > Viridiplantae > Streptophyta > Zygnematophyceae > Desmidiales > Peniaceae > Penium > Penium margaritaceum. Next base: position 147,823 of record SZWC01000156.1, on the reverse strand, counting down.
GGTCAGAAACACAGTGGCCAGACACACAGTAGTTAGAAACACAGTGGTCAGAAACACACCAGTCAGAAACACATTGGTCAGAAATGCACTGTTCAGAAACACACTGTTGAGAAACACAGTGGTCAGAAACACAGTGGTCAGAGACAGACTTGTCAGAAATACATTGGTCAGAAACACAATGGGCAGAAACGCACTGGTCAGAAACACACTGGTCAGAAACACGGTGGTCAGGAACACTGGTCAGAAACACACTGGTCAGAAACACACTAGTCAGAAACAAGGTCGTCATGAATACAGTGGTGACAAACACATTGGCTAGAAACACAGTGGTCAGAAACTTCTTGGTCAGAACCGCGGTGGTCAGGAACACACTCGTCGGCAACACACTGTTCAGAAACATATTGGTCAGAAACACTGTGGTCAGAAACACACTGGTCAGAAACACAGTGGTCCGAATTACAGTGGTCAGAAACACAGTGGTGAGAAAAACAGCGGTCAGAAACACAGTGGTTAGAAACACAATGGTCAAAAACTGACTGGTCAGAAACACAGTGGTTAGGAACACACTGGACAGAAACACACTGGTCATAAACACACTGGTCAGAAACACAGTGGTCAGAAACAAAGTGGTCAGAAATACAGTGGTAACAAACACACTAGCCATAAACACAGTGGTCAGAAACACATTGGTCAGAACCGCAGTGGTCATAAACACACTGGTCAAAAACACACTGTTCAGAAACATAGTGGTCAGAAACACAGTGGTCAGAAACAGAGTGATCTGAACACAGTGGTCATAGATACAGTGGTCAGAAACACAGCGGTCAGAAACACAGTGGTCAATACACAATAGTCAGAAACACACTGGTCAGAAACACACTGGTTATATACACACTGGTCAGACACAAACTGGTCAGAAGCACACTGGTCAGAAACACAGTGGCCGGAAACACACTGGTCAGAAACACTGTGGTCAGAAAGACAGTGGTCAGCGACACATTGGTCAGTAACAGAGTGTTAAGAAATACACTGGTCAGAAACACAGTGGTCAGATACACAGTGGTCAGACACACACCGGTCAGAAACACACTGGTCATAAAACCACTGTTCAGAAACACAGTGGTGAGAAACACAGTGGTGAGAAACTTAGCGGTCAGAAACACAGTGGTCAGAAAGACACTGGTCAGAAACACACTGGTCAGAAGCACAGTGGTCAGCAACACGTTGGTCCGAAACACAATGGTCACAAACACACTGGCCAGAAACACAGTAGTCAGAAACACAGTGGTCAGAACCACTGTGGTCAGGAACACACAGGTCAGAAATACAGATGTCAGAAACACAGTGGTCAGAAACACACTGGTCAGAAACACAGTGGTCAGAAGCACACTGGTCAGAATCACACTGTTTAGAAACACACTGGTCAAAAACACACTGGTCAGAAACACACTGGTCAGAAACACAGTGGTGCAAAACACACTGGTCAAAAACACAGTAGTCAGAAACACACTGGTCAGAAAACAGTGGGTAGAAACACAGTGGTCAGAAACACACTCGTCAGAAACACAGTTGTCAGAAACACACTGGTTTGAAACACGCTGGCAGAAACACACCAGTCAGAAACACACTGCTCAGAAAGACACTGGTCAGAAACACAGTGGTCAGAAACACACTGGTCAGAAACACAGTGGCTAGAAACACAGTGGTCAGCAACACATTGTTCATAGACACAGTGGTCTGAAACACACTGGCCAGGAACATAGTGGTCAAAAAGACACTGGTCAGAGACACAGTGGTCAGAAACATAGTGGGTAGAAACACACTGGTCAGAAACACTGTGGTCAGAAACACACTGGCCAGAAACGCATTGGTCAGAAACACATTGGTCAGAAACACAGTGGTCAGAAACACACTGGTCATAAACACACTGGTCAGAAACACAGTGGTCAGAAATACCCTGGTCAGAAACACAATGGTCAGAAACATCCCGGTCAGAAACACACCAGTCAGAAACACAGTGGTCACAAACACAGTGGTCAGAAACACATTGGTCAGAAACACAGTGGTGAGAAACACACTGGTCAGAAACACAGTGGTTAGAACACACAGTGGTCAGACACACTGTGGTCAAAAACACATTGGTCAGAAACACACCGGTCAGAAACACGGTCGTCAGAAACACACTGGTCCGAAACACACTGGTCCGAACACACTGGTCAGAAACACAGTGGTAAAAAACACAGTGGTCAGAAACATAGTGGTCAGCAACACATTGTTCTGACCACTGTGTGTCTGACCACTGCGTACAAAACACACTGGTCAGAAACACACTGGTCAGAAACACAGCGGTCAGAAACAAATTGGTTAGAAACACAGTGGTCAGAAACACACTGGTCAGAACACAGTGGTCAGAAGCACACTGGTCAGAATCACACTGTTCTGAAACACACTCGTCAATAACACACTGGTCAGAAACACACTGGTCAGAAACACAGTGCTCCGAAACACACTGGTCAGAAACACAGTGGTCAGAAACACACTGGTCAGAAACACTCTGGTTAGAAACACACTGGTCAGAAACACACTGGTCAGAAACACACTGGTCAGAAACACAGTGGTCAGAAACACAGTGGTCAGAAACACTCTAGTCAGAAACACACTGGCCAGCGACACATTGTTCAGAAACACAGTGGTCAGAAACGCACTGGTCAGAAACACAGTGGTCAGAAAGACACTGGTCAGAAACACAGTGGTCAGAAACACAGTGGTTAGAAACACAGTGGTCAAAAACACAGTGGTCAGAAACACACTGGTCAGAAACGCATTGGTCAGAAATACACTCGTCAGAAACACAGTGGTCATAAACACACGGGTCAGAACACGATGGTCAGAAACACACCGGACAGAAACACACCGGTCAGAAACACAGTGGTCAGAAACACATTGGTCAGAAACACAGTGGTCAGAAACACACTGGTAAGAAACACACTGGTTAGAAACACACTGGTCGGAAACACACTGGTCAGAAACACAGTGGTCAGAAACACCCTGATCAGAAACACAGTGTTCAGAAACGCAGTGGTCAGACACACAGTGGTCAGAAACACAGTGGTCAGAAACACAGTGGTCAGAAACACACTGGTTAGAAACACACTGGTCGGAAACACACTGGTCAGAAACACAGTGGTCAGAAACACCCTGATCAGAAACACAGTGTTCAGAAACGCAGTGGTCAGACACACAGTGGTCAGAAACACAGTGGTCAGAAACACAGAGGTCAAAAACACACCGGTCAGAAACACACTGGTCAGAAACATACTGTTCAGAAACACAGTGGTCAAAAACACAGTGGTGAGAAACTCAGTGGTCATAGACACAGTGGTCAGAAACACACTGGTCAGAAACATACTGTTCAGAAACACAGTGGTCAAAAACACAGTGGTGAGAAACTCAGTGGTCATAGACACAGTGGTCAGAAACACACTGGTCAGAAACAGAGTGGTCAGAAACACAGTGGCCAGAAACACAGTGGTCAGAAACACAGTGGTCAGAAACACACTGGTCAGAAACACAGTGGTATGAAAGACACTGGTCAGAAACACACTGGTCAGAAACACAGTGGTCAGCAACAAAGTGGTCAGAACACAGTGGTCACGAACACACTGGCCAGAAACGCAGTGGTCAAAAACACTGTGGTCAGAATCGCAGTGGTCAGAAACACAATGATCAGAAACACAGTGGTCAGAAATACAGTGGTCAGAAACACACTGGGACAAAACACAGTAGTCAGAAACACATTGGTTAGAATCACACTGGTTACAAACACACTGGTCAGAAACACAGTGGTGAGAAAAAAACTGGTCAGAAACACAGAGGTCCAAAACATAGTGGTCAGGAACACACTGGTCAGAAATACAATGGTCAGAAACACAGTGGTCAGAAACACACTGGTCAGAAACACAGTGGTCAGAAACACACTGGTCAGAAACACACCGATTGGAAACACACTGGTCAGAAACACAGTAGTCGGATGCACACTGGTCAGAAACTCAGTGGTCAGAATCACACTCGTCAGAATCACACTCTTTAGAAACACACTGGTCAAGAACACACTGGTCAGAAACAAACTGGTCAGAAACACACTGGTTTGAAACACACTGGTCAGAAACACACTGGTCAGAAAGACACTGGTCAGAAAGACACTGGTCAGAAACACTGTGGTCAGCAACACAGTTGTCAGAAACACAGTGGTCACGAACACACTGGCCAGAAACACAGTGGTCAAAAACACAGTGGTCAGAATCGCAGTGGTCAGAAACATACTGGTCAGAAACAGACTGGTCAGAAACACAGTGGTCAGAAACACACTGGTACAAAACACAGTGGTCAGAAACACATTGGTTAGAGTCACACTGGTTACAAACACACTGGTCAGAAACACAGTGGTGAGAAACAAACTGGTCAGAAACACAGTGGTCCAAAACATAGTGGTCAGAAACACACTAGTCAGAAATAAAGTGGTCAGAAACACAGTGGTCAGAAACACACTGGTTAGAAGCACAGTGGTCGGAAACACACTGGTCAGGAACACAGTGGTCATAAGCATACTTGTCAGAATCACACGGTTTAGAAACACACTGGTCAAAAACACCCTGGTCATAAAGACAGTGGTCAGACACACAGTGGTCCGAAACACACTGGTCAGAAACACAGTGGTCAGAAAGACACTGGTCAGAAACACACTGGTTAGAAACACACTTGTCAGAAACACACTGGTCGGAAACACACCAGGCAGAAACACACTGGTCAGAAACATAGTGGTCAGAAACACACTGGCCAGAAACACACTGGTCAGAAACACGGTGGTCAGGAACACACTGGTCAGAAACACACTGGTCAGAAACATGGTGGTCAGAAATACAGTGGTGACAAACACACTGGCTAGAAACACAGTGGTCAGAATCGCAGTGGTCACGAACACACTGGTCGGAAACACACTGTTCAGAAACATATTGGTCCGAAACAAAGTGCTCAGAAACACACTGGTCAGAAACAAAGTGGTCCGAATAACAGTGGTCAGAAACACAGTGGTGAGAAAAACAGCGGTCAGAAACACAGTGGTTAGAAACACAATGGTCAGAAACAGACTGGTCAGAAACACAGTGGTTAGGAACACACTGGCCAGAAACACACTGGTCATGAACACACTGGTCAGAAACACAGTGGTCAGAAACAAGGTGGTCAGAAATACACTGGTAACGAACACACTGGCCAGAAACACAGTGTTCAGAAACACATTGGTCAGAACCTCAGTGGTCATGAACACACTGGTCAGAAACACACTGGTCAGAAACACAGTAGTCGGATATACGCTGGTCAGGAATGCACTGGTTAGAAACACAGTGGTCAGAAACACACTGGTCAGAAACACACTGGTTATAATCACACTGGTCAGACACAAACTGGTCGGAAACACACTGGTCAGAAACACAGTGGCCGGAAACACACTGGTCAGAAACACAGTGGTCAGAAAGACAGTGGTCAGCAACACATTGGTCAGTAACACAGTGTTAAGAAATACACTGGTCAGAAACACAGTGGTCAGGGAGACACTGGTCAGAAACACAGTGGTCAGAAAGAAAGTGGTCACAAACACTGTGGTCAGAAACGCAGTGGTCAGAAACACACTGGTCAGAAACAAAGTGGTCAGAAACATACTGGTCAGAAACACAGTGGTCAGAAACACACTGGTCAGAAACCCTGTGGTGACAAATACACTGGTCAAACGCGCAGTGGTCTGAAACACTCCGGTCAGAAACACAGTGGCCAGGAACACACTGGTAAGAAACACAGTGGTTAGAAACACAATGGTCAGAAACACAGTGGTCAGAAACACAGTGGTCAGAAACACACTGATCAGAAACACAGTGGTCAGAAACACAGTGGCCAGACACGCAGTAGTCAGAAACACAGTGGTCAGAAACACACTGGTCAGAAACACACTGGTCAGAAACGCACTGTTCAGAAACACATTGTTCAAAAACACAGTGGTCAGAAACACAGTGGTCAGAAACACACTTGTCAGAAAGACATTGGTCAGAAACACAATGGTCAAAAATGCACTGGTCAGAAACACACTGGTCAGAAACACGGTGGTCAGGAACACACTGGTCAGAAACACACTGGTAAGAAACACACTGGTCAGAAACACAGTGGTCAGAAACAAGGTCGTCAGAAATACAGTGGTAACAAACACACTGGCTAGAAACAGAGTGGTCAGAAACACATTGGTCAGAACCGCAGTGGTCAGGAACACACTGGTCGGAAACACACTGTTCAGAAACATACTGGTCAGAAACACAGTGGTCAGAAACACAATGATCAGAAACACAGTGGTCGGAATTACAGTGGTCAGAAACACAGTGGTCAGAAAAACAGTGGTCAGCAACACATTTGTCAGAAACACATTGGTCAGAAACTCAGTGGTCAGAAACACAGTGGTTGGGAACACACTGATCAGAAACACAGTGGTCTGAAACACACTGGTCCGAAATATACTGGTCAGAAACACAGTGGTCAGAAGCACACTGGTCAGAAACACAGTGGTCAGAAACACACTGGTCAGAAACACAGTTGTCAGAAACACACTGGTCAGCAACACAGTGGTCATAAACACTCTGTTCATAAACATAGTGGTCAGAAACACACTGGTCAGAAACAACGTGGTCAGAAACACAGTGGTCAGAAACAAAGTGGTAGGAAACACTCGGATCAGAAACACAGTGGTCAGAAACACAGTGGTCAGACACACTTTGGTCAGAAACACAGTGGTCGGAAACACACAGGTCAGAAACACACTAGTCAGAAACACACTGTTCAGAAACACGCTGTTCAGAAACACACTGGACAGAAGCACCGTGGTCAGAAACACAAATTTCATAAACACAGTGGCCAGAAAGACACTGGTCATGAACACAATGGTGAGAAACACACTGGTAAGAAACACAGTGGTCAGAAACACATTGGTCAGAAACACACTGGTCAGAAACACACTGTTCACAAACACACTAGTAAGACGCACACTTTCCAGAATCGCAGTGGTCAGAAACACAGTGGTCAGAAACACACTGGTCAGAAACACAGTGGTCAGAAACACAGTTTTCATAAACAGAGTGGTGAGAAACACAGTGGTCAGCAACACACTGATCAGAAACACACTGATGAGAATTACAGTGGTAAGAAACACACTGGTCAAAAACACAGTCGTCGTGTACACACAGGTCAGAAACGCAGTGGTCAGAAACACACTGGTCTGAGACACACTGGTCAGAAACACAGTGGTCATACACACAGTGGTCAGACACGAACTGGTCAGAAACACTCTGGTCAGAAACAGAGTGGTCAGAATCTTAGTGCTCAGAAACACAGTTGTCAGAAACACCCTGGTCAGAAGCACAGTGGTCAGAAACACAGTGGTCAGAAACACAGTGGTCAGAAACTCTGTGATCAGAAACACAGTAATCAGAAACACACTGGTCATAAATACAGTGGTCAGAAACACACAGGTCAGAAACACAGTGGTCACAAACACAGTGGTCAGAAACACAGAGGTCAGAAGCACATTGGTCAGAAACATGGTGGTCCGAAACACAGTGGTCAGAAACACACTGGTCAGAAACACAGCGGTCAGAAGCACGCTGGTCAGAAACAAACACACCGGTCAGAAACACACTGGTCAGAAACACATTGGTCAGAAACACACTGGTCAAGTACACACTGGTTAGAAACACACTGGTCAGAACACACTGGTCAGAAACACACTGGTCAGAAACACACTCGTCAGAAACAGGGTGGTCAGAAACACACTTGTCAGAAACACATAGTCAGAAACACACTGGTCAGAAACACGGTGGTCAAAAACACTCAGAAACACAGTGGTCAGAAGCACACTGGTCAGAAACACATTGGTCAGAAACACACTGGTCAGAAACACAGAGGTCAGAAAACTGTGGTCAGAAACACAGTGGTCAGAAACACAGTGGCCAGAAACAAAGTGGTAAGAAACACAGTGGTCAGAAACACATTGGTTATAGACACGTTGGTCAGAAACACACTGGTCAGAGTCACATTGATCAGAAACACACTCGTCAGAAACACAGTGGTCAGAAACACACAGGTCAGAAACACACTAGTCAGAAACACACTGTTCAGAAACACACTGGTCGGACGCACACTTGTCAGGATCGCAATCGTCAGAAACACACTCGTCAGAAACACACTGGTCAGAAACACAGAGGTCAGAAGCACATTGGTCAGAAACACGGTGGTCCGAAACACAGTGGTCAGAAACACACAGGTCAGAAACACACTAGTCAGAAACACACTGTTCAGAAACACACTGGTCGGACGCACACTTGTCAGGATCGCAATCGTCAGAAACACACTCGTCAGAAACACACTGGTCAGAAACACAGAGGTCAGAAAACTGTGGTCAGAAACACAGTGGTCAGAAACACAGTGGCCAGAAACAAAGTGGTAAGAAACACAGTGGTCAGAAACACATTGGTTATAGACACGTTGGTCAGAAACACACTGGTCAGAGGCACAGTAATCAGAAACACAGTGGTCAGAAACACACTGGTCAGAAACACAGTGGACAGAAACACAGTGGTCAGAAAGACACTGGTCATGAACACAATGTACAGAAACACATTGGTAAGAAACGCAGTAATCAGAAACACATTGGTCAGAAACACACTGGTCAGAAACACAGAGGTCAGAAAACTGTGGTCAGAAACACAGTGGTCAGAAACACAGTAATCAGAAACACAGTGGTCAGAAACACACTGGTCAGAAACACAGTGGACAGAAACACAGTGGTCAGAAAGACACTGGTCATGAACACAATGTACAGAAACACATTGGTAAGAAACGCAGTAATCAGAAACACATTGGTCAGAAACACACTGGTCAGAAACACACTGTTCAGAAACACACTGGTCGGACGCACACTTGTCAGGATCGCAATCGTCAGAAACACAATTGTCAGAAACACACTGGTCAGAAACACAGTGGTCAGAAACACGGTTTCATAAACACAGTGGTCAGAAACACAGTGGTCATAAACACACTGGTCAGAAACACACTGATCAGGATTACAGTGGTCAGAAACACACTGGTCAGAAACACAGTCGTCAGAAACACACATGTCAGAAACACAGTGGGCAGAAACACACTGGTCAGAAGCACAAGGGTCGGAAACACACTGGTCAGAAAAACAGTGGTCAGAAACACAATGGTCAGAAACACAGTGATCAGAAACACAATGGTCAGAAACACACTGGTGATAAACACACTGGTCAGAAACACACTGGTCAGAATCACAGTGGTCGGAAACACTGTGGTCAGAAACACAGTGGTCCGAAACACACTGGTCAAAAACACAGTGGTCAGAGACACACTGGTCAGAAACACACTGGTCAGAAACACAGTGGTCAGAAACACACTGGTCAGAAACACGCTGGCCAGAAACATAGTGGTCAGAAACACAGTGATCAGAAACAATTTGGTCAGACACTCAATGGTCAGAAATACAGTGGTCAGAAACACACTGGTCAAAAACACAGTGGTCAGAAGCAAAGTTGTCAGAAACACAGTGGTCAGAAACACAGTGGTCAGAAAAACAGTGGTCAGAATCAAAGTGGTCAGAAACACAGTGCCAGTGGCCAGAAACACACCGGTCAGAAACACAGTGGTCAGAAACACACTGGTCAGGAATACACTGATCAAACACACTGGTCAGAAAGATATTGGTCAGGAACGCACTGGTAAGAAACACAGTGGTCAGAACCACACTGGTCAGAAACAAACTGGTCAGAAACACACTGGTCAGAGTCACAGTGATCAGAAACACACTGGTCAGAAACACAGTGGTCAGAAACACAGCTTTCATAAACACAGTGGTAAGAAACACAGTGGTCAGAACACACTGGTCAGAAACACACTGATCAGGTATATTGTGGTCAGAAACACACTGGTCAGAAACACAGTCATCAGAAACACACAGGTCAGAAACACAGTGGTCAGAAACACAATGGTAAGAAACACAAAGGTCAGAAACACACTGGTCAGAAAAATAGTGGTCAGAAACACAATGGTCAGAAACGCAGTTGTCATAAACACAATATTCAGAAACACACTGGTGATAAACACACTGGTAAGAAACACACTGGTCAGAGACACGATGGCCAGAAACACTGTGGTCAGAAACACGGTGGTCCGAAACACACTGGTCAGAAACACAGTGGTCAGAGACACAGTGGTCAGAGACACACTGGTCAGAAACACAGTGGTCAGAAACACGGTCGTCAGAAACACAGTGGTCAGAAACACAGTTGTCAGAAACACAGTGGTCAGAAACACACTGATCAGACACACAGTGGTCAGGAGCACAGTGGTCAGACACACAGTGGTCAGATACTCAGTGGTCAGAAACACACCGGTCAGAAACACACTGGTCATAAACACACTGTTCAGAAACACAGTGGTTAGAAACACAGTGGTGAGGAACTTCGCGGTCAGAGACACAGTGGTCAGAAACACACTGGTCAGAAACAGAGTGGTTAGAAACACAGTGGTCAGAAGCACGGTGGTTAGAAACACTGTGGTCACAAACACACTGGTCAGAAACACAATGGTCAGGAAGACACTGGTCAGAAACACACTGGTCAGAAACACAGTGGTCTGCAACACGGTGGTCAGAAACACAGTGGTCACAAAAACACAGGCCAGAAACACAGTGTTCAGAAACACAGTGGTCAGAACCACTGTGGTCAGGAACACACAGGTCAGAAATACAGTGGTCAGAAGCACAGTGGTCAGAAACACACTGGTCAGAAACACAGTGGTCAGAAGCACACTGGTCAGAATCACACTGTTTAGAAACACAGTGGTCCAAAACACACTGGTCAGAAACACACGGGTCAGAAACACAGTGGTCCAAAACACACTGGTCAGAAACACAGTAGTCAGAAACATACTGGTCAGAAACACAGTGGGTAGAAACACAGTGGTCAGAAACACACTCGTCAGAAACACAGTGGTCAGAAGCACACTGGTCAGAAACACGCTGGTTTGAAACACGCTGGTCAGAAACACACTGGTCAGAAACACACTGGTCAGAAAGACACTGGTCAGAAACACAGTGGTCAGAAACACACTGGTCAGAAACACAGTGGCTAGAAACACAGTGGTCAGCAACACATTGTTCATAGACGCAGTGGTCTGAAACACACTGGCCAGGAACACAGTGGTCAGAAAGACACTGGTCAGAGACACAGTGGTCAGAAACACAGTGGGTAGAAACACACTGCTCAGAAACACTGTGGTCAGAAACACATTGGCCAGAAACGCATTGGTCAGAAACACACTGGTCAGAAACACAGTGGTCAGAAACACACTGGTCATAAACACACTGGTCAGAAACACATTGGTCCGAAACACCCTGGTCAGAAACACAATGGTCAGAAACATCCCGGTCAGAAACACACCGGTCAGAAACACAGTGGTCAGAAACACAGTGGTCAGAAACACAATGGTCAGAAACACAGTGGTCAGAAACACACTGGTCAGAAACACAGTGGTTAGAACACACAGAGGTCAGACTCACTGTGGTAAAAACCACAGTGGTCATAAACACACCGGTCAGAAACACGGTCGTCAGAAACACACTGGTCCGAAACACACTGGTCCAAACACACTGGTCAGAAACACAGTGGTCAGAAACACAGTGGTCCGAAACACACTGGTCAGAGACACACTGGTCAGAAACACACTGGTCAGAAAAACAGTGGTCAGAAACATAGCGGTCAGAAACAAAGTGGTTAGAAACACAATGGTCAGAAACACACTGGTCTGAACACAGTGGTCAGAAGCACACTGGTCAGAATCACACTGTTATGAAACACACTAATCAATAACACACTGGTCAGAAACACACTGGTCAGAAACGCATTTGTCAGAAATACACTGGTCAGAAACACAGTGGTCAGAAACACACTGGTCAGAACACGATGGTCAGAAACACACCGGTCAGAAACACACCGGTCAGAAGCACAGTGGTCAGAAACACATTGGTCAGAAACACAGTGGTCAGAAACACATTGCCAGAAACAACCTGGTCAGAACACACAGTGGTCAGACACACTGTGGTCAGAAACACAGTGGTCAGAAACACACCGGTCAGAAACACAGTGGTCAGAAACACACTGGTCAGAAACACACTGTTCAGAAACACAGTGGTCAGAAACACCCTGATCAGAAACGCAGTGTTCAGAAACACAGTGGTCAGACACACAGTGGTCAGAAACACAGTTTTCAGAAACACACCGGTCAGAAACACACCGGTCAGAAACACACTGGTCAGAAACATACAGTTCAGAAACACAATGGTCAGAAACACAGTGGTGAGAAACCCAGTGGGCAGAAACACAGTGGTCATAACACACTAGTCAGAAACACACTGGTTAGAAACACAGTGGTCCAAAACATAGTGGTCCGAAACACACTGGTCAGAGACACACTGGTCAGAAACATAGTGGTCAGAAACACACTCGTCAGAAACACAGTGGTGAGAAACCCAGTGGGCAGAAACACAGTGGTCATAACACACTAGTCAGAAACACACTGGTTAGAAACACAGTGGTCCAAAACATAGTGGTCCGAAACACACTGGTCAGAGACACACTGGTCAGAAACATAGTGGTCAGAAACACACTCGTCAGAAACACAGTGGTGAGAAACCCAGTGGGCAGAAACACAGTGGTCAGAAACACAGTGGTCAGAAACACACTGGTCAGAAACACAGTGGTATGAAAGACACTGGTCAGAAACACACTGGTTAGAAACACAGTGGTCAGCAACACAGTGGTCAGAAACACAGAGGTCACGAACACACTTTCCAGAAACACAGTGGTCAAAAACACAGTGGTCAGAATTGCAGTGGTAAGAAACACACTGGTCAGAAACACACTGGTCAGAAACACAGTGGTCAGAAACACACTGGTACAAAACACAGTGGTCAGAAACACATTGGTTAGAATCACACTGGTTACAAACACACTGGTCACAGACACAGGGTTGAGAAACTAACTGGTCAGAAACACAGTGGTCCAAAACATAGTGGTCAGAAACACACTAGTCAGAAATCCAGTGGTCAGAAACACAGTGGTTATTAACACACTGGTCAGAAACACAGTGGTCAGAAACACCCTGGTCAGAAACACACCGATTGGAAACACATTGGTCAGAAACACAGTGCTCGGAAACACACTGGTCAGAAACACAGTGGTCATAAGCACACTTGTCACAATCACACTGTTTAGAAACACACTGGTCAAAAACACACTGGTCAGAAACACACTGGTCAGACATACAGTGGTCCGAAACACAGTGGTCAGAAACACAGTGGTCAGAAAGACACTGGTCAGAAACACACTGGTTAGAAACACACTGGTCAGGAACGCACTGGTCGGAAACACACCGGACAGAAACACACTGGTCGGAAACATATTGGTCAGAAACACACTGGTCATGAAGACAGTGGGTAGAAACACAGTGGTCAGAAACACACCAGTCAGAAACACAGTGGTCAGAAACACACTGGTCAGAAACACACTGGTTTGAAACACACTGGTCAGAAACACACTGGTCAGAAACACATTGGTCAGAAAGACACTGGTCAGAAACACAGTGGTCAGAAACAGAGTGGTCAGAAACACAGTGGTTAGAAACACAGTGGTCAGCAACACATTGTTCAGAAACACAGTGGTCAGAAACAGACTGGTCAGAAACACAGGAGTCAGGAAGACATTGGTTAGAAACACAGTGGTCAGAAACACATTGGGTAGAAACACAGTGGTCAGAAACACAGTGGCCAGAAATACACTGGTCAGAAATGCATTGGTCAGAAATGCACTGGTCAGAAACACATTGGTCAGAAACACACTGGTCAGAAACACAGAGGTCAGAAACACAGTGGTCGGAAACACTCTGGTCAGAAATACGATGGTCAGATACACACCGGTCAGAAACACAATAGTCAGAGACACATTGGTCAGAAACACAGTGGTCAGAAACACACTGGTCAGAAACAAAGTGGTCAGAACACACTGTGGTCAGACACACTGAGGTCAGAAACACAGTGGTCAGAATCACACCGGTCAGACACACAGTGGTCAGAAACACTCTGGTCGGAAACACACTGGTCGGAAACACAGTACTTAGGAACACACTGGTCAGAAACACACTGGTCAGAAACACACTGGTCAGAAACACAGTGGTCAGAAACAAGGTGTTAAGAAATACAGTGGTAACAAACACACTGGCCAGAAACACTGTGGTTAGAAACACATTGGTCAGAACCGCAGTGGTCATAAACACAATGGTCAGAAACACACTGTTCAGAAACATAGTTGTCAGAAACACAGTGGTCAGAAACACAGTGGTCGGAACACAGTGGTCAGAGATACAGTGGTCAGAAACACGGTGGTCAGAAACACAGTGGTCATAACACACTAGTCAGAAACACACTGGTTATAAACACACTGGTCAGACACAAACTGGTCAGAAACACACTGGTCAGAAACACAGTGGCCGGAGACACACTGGTCAGAAACACAGTGGTCAGAAAGACAGTGGTCAGCAACACATTCGTCAGAAACACAGTGTTAAGGAATACACTGGTCAGAAAGACAGTGGTCAGGAAAGCGCTGGTCAGAAACACAGTGGTCAGAAACAAACTGGTCACAAACACTGTGGTCAGACACACAGTGGTCAGAAACACACTGGTCAGAAACACAGTGGTCAGAAACATACTGGTTGGAAACACAGTGGTCAGAAACAAACTGGTCAGAAACACAGTGGTCAGAAACACAGTGGTCAGAAACACACTCGTCAAACACACAGCTGTCAGAAACACTCTGGTCAGAAACATCGTGGCCAGAAACACACTGGTATTAAACACAGTGGTTAGAAACACAGTGGTCAGAAACACAGTGGTCAGAAACACAGTGGTCAGAAACACACTGATCAGAAACACAGTGGTCAGAAACACAGTGGCCAGACACACAGTAGTCAGAAACATAGTGGTCAGAAACACACAGGTCAGAAACACACTGGTCAGAAATGCACTCATCAGAAACACACTGTTCAGAAATACAGTGGTCAGAAACACAGTGGTCAGAAACACACTTGTCAGAAATACATTGGTCAGAAACACAATGGTCAGAAACGCACTGGTTAGAAACACACTGGTCATAAACACGGTGGTCAGGAACACACTGGTCAGAAACACACTGGTCAGAAACACACTGGTCAGAAACACGGTGGTCAGAAACAAGGTCGTCAGAAATACAGTGGTGACAAACACACTGGCCAGAAACATAGTGGTCAGAAACTTACTGGTCAGAACCGCGGTGGTCAGGAACACACTGGTCGGAAACACACTGTTCAGAAACATATTGGTTAGAAACACAGTGGTCAGAAACACACTAGTCAGAAACACAGTGGTCCGAATTACAGTGGTCAGAAACACAGTGGTCAGAAAAACATTGGTCAGAAACACAGTGGTTCGAAACACGATGGTCAGAAACAGACAGGTCAGAAACACAGTGGTCAGAAACACACTGGTCATAAACACACTGGTCAGAAACACAGTGGTCAGAAACAAGGTGGTCAGAAATACAGTGGTAACAAACACACTGGCCAGAAACACAGGGGGCAGAAAAACATTGGTGAGAACCGCAGTGGTCATAAACACACTGGTCGGAAACACACTGTTCAGAAACATAGTGGTCCGAAACACAGTAATCAGAAACAGAGGTTGGAACACAGTGGTCACAGATGCAGTGGTCAGAAACACAGTGGTCAGAAACACAGTGGTCAAAACACACTAGTCAGAAACACACTGGTCAGAAACGCCGTAGATGGAAACACGCTGGTCAGGAATGCACTGGTTAGAAACACAGTGGTCAGAAACACACTGGTCAGAAACACACTCGTTAGAAACACACTGGTCAGACACAGACTGGTCAGAAACACACTGGTCAGAAACACAGTGGCCAGAAATACACTGGTCAGAAACACAGTGGTCAGAAAGACAGTGGTCAGCAACACATTGGTCAGTAACACAGTGTTAAGAAATACACTGGTCAGAAACACAGTGGTTAGGAAGACACTGGTCAGAAACACAGTGGTCAGAAACAAAGAAGTCACAAACACTCTGGTCAGAAACGCAGTGGTCAGAAACACACTGGTCAGAAACACAGTGGTCAGAAACATACTGGTGAGAAACACAGTTGTCAGAAACAAACTGGTCAGAAACACGGTGGTCAGAAACACACTGGTCAAACACACAGTGGTCAGAAACAATCTGGTCAGAAACACACTGGCTATGAACACACTGGTAAGAAACACAGTGGTCAGAAACACAGTGGTCAGAAACACAGTGGTCGGAAACACAGTGGTCAGAAACACACTGATCAGAAACACAGTGGTCAGAAACACAGTGGCCAGACACACAGTAGTCAGAAACACAGTGGTCGGAAACAAACTTGTCAGAAACACACTGGTCAGAAACGCACTGTTCAGAAAAACACTGTTCAGAAACACAGTAGTCAGAAACACAGTGGTCAGAAACACACTTTTCAAAAAGACATTGGTCAGAAACACAATGGTTAGAAACGCCCTGGTCAGAAACACACTGGTCAGAAACACGGTGGTCAGGAACATACTGGTCAGAAACACACTGGTCAGAAGCACACGGGTCAGAAACACGGTGGTCAGAAACAAAGTCGTCAGAAATACAGTGGTGACAAACACACTGGCTAGAAACACCGTGGTCAGAAACACATTGGTCAGAACCGCAGTGGTCAGGAACACACTGGTCAGAAACACACTGTTCAGAAACATATTGGTCAGAAACACAGAGGCCAGAAACACAATGGTCAGAAACACAGTGGTCGGAATAACAGTGGTCAGAAAGACAGTGGTAAGAAAAACCGTGGTCAGCAACACAGTGGTCAGAAACACACTGGTCAGAAGCACACTGGTCAGAAACACAGTGGTCAGGAACACACTGGTCAGAAACACACTGTTCAGAAACATATTGGTCAGAAACACAGAGGCCAGAAACACAATGGTCAGAAACACAGTGGTCGGAATAACAGTGGTCAGAAAGACAGTGGTAAAAAAAACCGTGGTCAGCAACACATTGGTCAGAAACACATTGGTGAGAAACACAGTGGTCAGAAACACAGTGGTCTGGAAGACACTGATCAGAAACACAGTGGTCTGAAACACACTGGTCCAAAACACACTGGTCAGAAACACAGTGGTCAGAAGCACACTGGTCAGAAACACAGTGGTCAGAAACACAGTGGTCAGAAACACAGTTGTCAGAAACACAATGGTCAGCAACACAGTGGTCAGAAACACTCTGGTCAGAAACACAGTGGTCAGAAACACAGTGGTCAGAAACACAGTGGTCAGAAACACAGTGGTCAGAAACACAGTTGTCAGAAACACTCAGATCAGAAACACAGTGGTCAGAAACAGAGTGGTCAGAAACACAGTGGTTAGGACGACACTGGTCAGAAACACAGTGGTTAGGACGACACTGGTCAGAAACACAGTGGTTAGGACGACACTGGTCAGAAACACAGTGGTTAGGACGACACTGGTCAGAAACACAGTGGTTAGGACGACACTGGTCAGAAACACAGTGGTTAGGACGACACTGGTCAGAAACACAGTGGTTAGGACGACACTGGTCAGAAACACAGTGGTTAGGACGACACTGGTCAGAAACACAGTGGTTAGGACGACACTGGTCAGAAACACAGTGGTTAGGACGACACTGGTCAGAAACACAGTGGTTAGGACGACACTGGTCAGAAACACAGTGGTCAGAAACACAGTGGTCAGAAACACAGTGGTCAGAAACACAGTGGTCAGAAACACAGTTGTCAGAAACACTCAGATCAGAAACACAGTGGTCAGAAACAGAGTAGTCAGACACACAGTGGTCAGAAACACAGTGGTCGGAAACACACTGGTCAGAAACACACTGGTCAGAAAGACACTGTTCAGAAACACGCTGTTCAGAAACACAGTGGTCAGAAACACTGTGGTCAGAAACACAGTGGTCAGAAACACAGTGGTCAGAAATACTCTGGTCAGAAACACACTGGTCAGAAAAACACTGGTCAGAAACACAGTGGTCAGAAACACAATGGTCAGAAACGCACTGGTCAGAAACACACTGGTCATAAACATAGTGGTCAGAAAGACACTGGTCAGAAACACACTGGTCAGAAACACAGTGGTCAGAAACACGGTGGTCAGAAACAAAGTGGTCACAAACACACTGGCCAGAAACACAGTGGTCAGAAACACATTGGTCAGAACCGCAGTGGTCAGAAACACACTGGTGAGAAACACACTGGTCAGAAACACAGTGGTCAGAAGCGCATTGGTCAGAAACACAGTGGTCATTAACACAGTGGTCAGAAACACGGTGGTCAGAAAGACACTGGTCAGAAACACATGGTCAGAAACACAGTGGTCAGAAACACATTGGTCAGAAACACAGTGGTCAGAAACACACTGGTCAGAAGCACACTGGTTAGAAACAAAGTGGTCGGAAACACACTGGTCAGAAACACACTGGTCGGAAACACAGTGGTAAGAAACACACTGGTCAGAATGACACTGGTCAGAAACACGGTGGTCAGAAACACAGTGGTGAGCAACATAGTGGTCAAAACACAGTGGTCAGAAACGCACTGGTCAGAAACACAATGACTTACCCAAGTAGGCATATATCACCGGTCATGACCAAAGAAGTTTAGTGTGTGTGGTCAGCGTTCACAACTCATAATTCAAGTCAAAAATGCGCAGAGGGAGAAACAATGGTTTGGGAATACTCGGTATCGACTAGCAAGTACAAAGACATTCGATAAGTGGTGGCACGGTGTGGCTACCATGCACAATGACCAACCAAAGTATTCTTGTGTCACTCAATATCATAAGAAGAGCTTCACTGTGTGTTGTCAACTTTCCTTCTTACGGCTGGTCAATCGGAGCAATGGTTGAGAGGTTATTCAATCTCAAAGTTGCAAAAATTGAAATTCCGTCTGCTTCCAAGATCTATGATGAAACGAACTTTGTTATCATTCATAATTTTGAAAACTACCCAATAATCTTACACCCACTTATTTTATGCCCTTTACCCATATGAACCCTTACAATGCCATTTTGAAATCATATGAACACCATGTGAGATGTCTTAGTGCTAACAGAGTTAGATTATGGAGCAGTAGGTCCTGGGTTTGAATACTCGTACGCGCAATATCGAATAGGCTCGCGACCTTGAGGGGCGGGGGGGGGAGGGGGCGGATGTGTTGGGATACCTCAACTTTACCTTCGAGCCGAAGCCGGGGGGGGAGGGGAGGGGTTGTCATAATGCAGTTGCGAGTCTGTTCTACAGGTCGTCCATGGAACATCCCTATAGGGAGGGTGGGAGGGAGTATTCCAGTGAAGGCACCAACGCGCAATAAGTAAACAAAAACCAACCTGGTGTCAAAGGGAGAAAGCTTTTCGTGTTTATTGGCTAGTAAGTGCAAAGACCTTCAACAATAAGTGGAACGGTGTGGCTACCATGCACAATGACCAACCAGATTAGGCATGTACCAGCTACCATGACGAAATAATTTTACGATGTGTGGTCAATGTTGACAACCCATAACATGGGTCACAATTTGTCAGAGGGGGGAGCAATGGTTTGGGAATGCTAGATACCAACTAGGAAGTACAGCGACCTTCAATCACTATAAGCACGGCGTGGCTACCATGCACAATGACCGACCAAAGTAGGCATATGTACTGCCTTCGACCAAAGAAATCTGCTGTGTGTGGTCAACGTTGACAACTCATAACAGGAGTCACAAATGGTCAGAGGGGGGGGGGGGACAATGCTTTGGGAAAACCAGGTATCAACGAGCAGGCACACGGACCTTCAATAAGTTGCGGCACGGTGTGGATACCATGCACGATGACAAACCAAAACAGGCATATGTCACTGACCATGACCAAATAATGTAACTAAGTATGGTAATCTTTGACAACTCATAACACAAGTCACAAGTGGTCAGAGTGGAAGACGATGGTTTGTGAATACTAGGTATCGAGTAGCAAGTGCAAATACCTTCAATATGTAGTGGCACAGCATGGTTGCCATGCACAGTGACGAACCAAAGTATGCATATGTGACTGACCATGACCAACGAATTTCACTTCATGTTGTCAACGTTGACAACTCACAACACGATTCGCAGATAGTCAAAGGGGGGTAACAATGGTTTGGGAACACTAGATATAAACTATTAAGCACAAATACCTTCAATACGTAGTGACACGGGGTGGTAACCATGTACAGTGACAAACCAAAGTAGGCATATGTCACTAGCCTTAACCGAACAAACTTCACAGTGTGTGGTCAACATTGAAAACTCATAACACGAGTCACAAATGGTCAGAGGGGGAAACAATGGGTTGGGAACACTCGTTATCAACTAGCAAGTATGAAGAACTTCAACAAGTAGTGGCACGGCGTGGTTAGCGTGCACAGTGACCAACCAAATGATGAATACGTCACTGACTATGACCGAGAAGTCCACTATGTGTGGTCAACATTGACAACGCATAACACGAGTAACAAATGGTCAGAGGGAGAGACAATGGTTTGGGAACCCCATGCATGGACTAGAAAGGAAAGATAACGTCAATACGTAGTGGCACGGTGTGGCTAATATGCACAGAAACAACCAAACTCGGCATATGTTACTGACCATGACCAAAGAATTTCAATATGGGTGGTAAACGTTCACCAACCATAACATGAGTCACAAACGGTCAGAGGGGGAAACAATGGTCTGGGAATATCAGTTATCTACTAGCAAGTACAACGACCTTCAATCAGTATAAACACGATGTGGCTACCATGCACAATGACCGACCAAAGTAGGCATATGTACTGCCTTTGACAAAGGAAATCTGCTGTTTGTGGTTAACCATGTACAGTGACAACCCAAAGTAGGCATATGTCACTAACCATGACCAAACAAATTTCACTGTGTGTGGTCAACGTTGAAAACTCATAACACGAGTCACAAAAGGTCAGTGGGGGAAACCATGGGGTGGGAACACTAGTTATCAACGAGCAAGTATAAATGTTTTCAACAAGTAGTGGCACGGTGTGGCTAGCGTGCACAGTGACCATGCAAAGGATGCATACGTCACTGACTATGACCGAAGAATTCCACTATGTATGGTGAACATTGAAAACTCATAACACGAGTCACAAATGGTCAGATGGAGAGACAATTTTCTAGACACCCTATGTATCGACTAGAAAGGACAAAGAACATCAATACATAGTGGCATGGTATGGATACTATGCACACCAAACAACAAAACTAGGCGTATGTCACTGACCATGACCATAGAATTTCAATATGGGTGGTCAGCATTCACCAACCATGACATGAGTCACAAACGGTCAAAGGGGGAAACAATGGTCCAGGAATATCAGTTTTCAACTAGCAAGTACACTGACCTTCAATCACTACAAGCATGGTGTGGCTGCCATGCACGATGACCGACCAAAGTAGGCATATGAACTGCCTTTGACCAAAGAAATCTGCTTTTTGTGGTCAACGTTGACAACTCATAATAGGAGTCACAAATGGTTAGAGGGGGAGACAATGGTTTGGGAACACCAGGTATCAACTAGCAGGCACAAGGACCTCTAGAAAGTTGTGGCACGGTCTGGACACCATGCACGATGACCAACCAAAGTAGGCATATGTCACTGACCATGACCACATAATGTCACCAAGCGTGGTAAACGTTGACAACTCATAACACAAGTCACTAATGGTCAGAGTGGAATACAATGGTTTCTAAATACTAGTTATCGAGTAGCAAGTACAAATACCTTCAACGTGTAGTGGCACAGCGTGGCTACGATGCACAATGACCAACCAAAGTATGCATATGTGACTGACCATGACCAACAAATTAGACTTCATGTAGTCAGCGTTGTCAACTCACAACAGGAGTCACAGGTAGTCAATGGGGGGTAACAATGGTTTGGGAACACTAGCTATCAAGTAGAAAGCACAAAGACCTTCAAAACGTAGTGACATGGCATGGTAACCATGTACACTGACAAACCAAAGTAGGCATATGTCACAAACCATGTCCAAAAGAACTTCACAGTCTGTGGTCATTGTTGAAAACACATAACACGAGTCACAAATGGTCACGGGGGCAAACAATGGGTTGGGAACACTAGTTATCAACTAGCAAGTACGAGGAACTTCAACAAGTAGTGGCACGGCGTGGCTAGCGTGCATAGTGACCAACCAAATGATAAATACGTCACTGACTATGACCGAAAAAGTCCACTATATGTGGTCAACATTGACAACTCATGACACGAGTCACAAATGGTCAGAGGGAGGGACAACGGTTTGGGAAGCTTATGCATGGACTAGAAAGGACAAATAACTTCAATACGTAGTGGTACGGTGTGGCCACTATGCACAACAAACAACCAAACTAGGCATATGTCTCTGACCATGACCAAATAATTTCAATATGGGTGGTCAACGTTCACCAACCATAACACGAGTCACAAACAGTCAGAGGGGGAAACAATGGTCCGGGAATATGAGTTATGACCTAGCATGTACAACGACCTTCAATCAGTAGTAGCACGGTGTGGCTACCATTCACAATGACCGACCAAAGTGGGCATATGTAATGCCTTTGACCAATGAAATCCCCTGAGTGTGGTTAACGTTGACAACTCATACTACGAGTCACAAATAGTAAGAGGGGGAAACAATTGTTTGGGAACACCAGGTATCAACTAGCAAGCACTATTACTTTCAATACGTTGTGACACGGTGTGGATACCATGCACAATGACCAACCAAGGTATGCATATGTCACTGACCATGACCAAAGAATGTCACCATGTGTGGTAAACAATGACAACTCATAACACGAGTCAGAAATGGTCAGAGTGGAAGATAATGGTTTATAAATACTAGTTATCGACTAGCAAGTACAAATACATTCAATGTGTAGTCGGACTGTGTGGCTCGAATGCACAGTGACCAACCAAAGGATGCATATGTCACTGACCATGACCAAATAATTTCACTTCATGTGGTCAATGCTGACAACTCACAACATGAGTCACAGATATTAAAAGGGGGGTACCAATGGTCTGGGAACTCTAGCTATCAACTAGAAAGCACAAAGACCTTCAATATGTTGTGACATGGCGTGGTAACCATGTAAAGTGACAAACCAAAGTAGGCATAGGTCAATGACCATGACCAATAGAATTTCACAGTGTGTGGTCAACATTGAAAACGCATAACACGAGTCACAAATGGTCAGAGGGGGAAACAATGGGTTGGGGACACTAGTTATCAACTAGCAAGTACAAATACCTTCAACAAGCAGTGGCATGGTGTGGCTAGCGTGCACAGTGACCAATCAAAGGATGCATACGTCACTGACTATGACCGAAGAAGTCCACTATGTGTGGTCAACATTGACAACTCATAACACAAGTCAAAAATGGTCAGAGAGAGACACAATGGTTTGGGAACCCTATGGATGGACTAGAAAGGACAGTGAAGTTCAATACGGAGTGACACGGTGTGGCTACTATGCACACCAAACAACCAAACTAGGCATATGTCAATGACCATGACCAGAGAATTTCAACATGGGCTGTCAGCATTCACCAATCATAACACCAGTCACAAATGGTCAGAGGGGGAAACAATGGTCTGGGAATATCAGTTCTCAACTAGCAAGTACAACGAGCTTCAATCACATTAAGTTCGGTGTGGCTACTATGCACAATGACCAACAAAAGTAGGCATGTGTACTGCCTTGGAAAAAAGAGATCTGCTGTGTGTGGTCAACATTGACAACTCATAACACGAGTCACAATTTGTCAGAGTGGGAGACAATGGGTTGGGAACAACAAGTATCAAATAGCAAGCACAAGGAGCTTTAATAAATTGTGGCACGGTGTGGATACCATGCATGATGACCAACCAAATTAGGCATATGTCACTGACCATGTCCAAATAATGTCACTAAGTATGTAAGACCAAAGCCATGTTACAGAAACCAAAGCCAAGTCATATAAACCAAAGCCAAGTCACGGAATCCTGAGCTGGGCCACCGCGAACCAAAGCCAGGTCAATGAAACCAAAGCTGGGTCACAGAAACCAAATCCGGGTCAGAGAAACCAAAGCCGGGTCACAGAATCAATGCCGGGTCACTGAAACGAAAGCCAGGTCACAGAAACCAAAGCCAGGTCACAGAACCAAAGCCGGGTCACAGAAACCAAAGCCGGGTCACAGAAACCAAAACCAAGTTACAGTAACCAAACCCGGGTCACAGAAACCAAAGCTAGGTCACAAAACCGAAAGCCAGGCCACAGAAACCAAATCCGGGTTACAGAAACCAAAGCCGGGTCGCAAAAACCAAAGCCGGGTCACAGAAACCAAAGCCGACCCGACTCTGGTTTGGTTTCACAGAAACAGAAACATAAGCCGGGTCACAGAAACCAAAGCCGACCCGGGTCGCAAAAACCAAGGCTTTGGTTTCTCTGACCCGACGTTGGTTTCTGTGACCCGGCTTTGGTTTCTCTGAACCCGCTTTGGTTTATGTGACCTGGCTTTGGTTTCTGTGACCCGGCTTTGGTTCTGTGACCTGGCTTTGGTTGCTGTGACCCGGCTTATGTTTCTGTGATCCGGCTTTGGATTCTGTGACCCGGCTTTGGCTTCTGTGACCTGGCTTTGGTTTCTATGACCAGGCTTTGGTTTTTATGACCCAGCTTTAGTTTCTTTGACCCGGCTTTGGTTTCTGTGACCCGGCTCTGGTTTCTGTGACCCAACTTTGGTTTCAGTGACCCGGCTTTGGTTTCTGTGACCCGCCTTTGGTAACTGTGACCCAGATTTCGTTTCTCTGACCTGGTTTTGGTTTCTGTGACCCGGCTTTGGTTTCTGTGACTCGGCTTTGGTTTATGTGACCCGGCTTTGTTCTCTGTGAATTGGTTTTGGTTTATGTGACCCGGCTCTGGTTTCTGTGACCCAACTTTGGTTTCTATGACCCGGCTTTGGTTTCTGTGAGCCGGCTTTGGTTTCTGTGACCCGGCTTTTGTTTCTCTCACCTGGCTTTGGTTGTTGTGACCCGGCTTTGGTTTCTGTGACCCGGCTTTGCTTTGTTTGAGCCGGCTTTGTTTCCCGTTGCTCGGCTTTGGTTTCTGTGACCCGGCTTTGGTTGCTGTGACCCGGCTTTGGTTTCTGCAACCCAACTCTGGTTTCTGTGACCTGCATTTGGTTGTTGTGGCCAGGCTTTCCTTTATTTGACCCGGCTTTGGTTTTTGGGACCCGGTTTGGTTTCTGTGACTTGGCTTGGATTTATGTGACCCGGCTTTGGTTTATGTGACCCGGCTTTGGTTTCTGTGACCCGGCTTTGGATTCTCTGACCCGGCTTTGGTTTATGTGATCTGGCTTTGGTGTCTGTGACCCGGCTTTGGTTTCCGCAACCCGGCTTTGGTTTCTGTGACCCGGCTTTGGTTTCTGTGACCCGACTTTGGTTTCTGTGACCCGGCTTTGGGTTTTGTGACCCCGCTTTGGTTTCTGTGCCCCGGCTTTGGTTTATGTGACCCGGCTTTGGTTTCTGTGACCCGGCTTTGGGTTTTGTGACCCCGCTTTGGTTTCTGTGCCCCGGCTTTGGTTTATGTGACCCGGCTTTGGTGTCTGTGACCCGGCTTTGGTTTCTGTGACTCGACTTTGGTATCTGTGACCCGGCTTTGGTTTATGTGACCGGGTTTTGGTTTCTGCGACCCGGTTTTGGTTTATGTGGTCAGGCTTTGGTTTTTGTGACTGAGCTTTGGTTCATGTGACCCGGCTTTGGTTTTTGTGACTTGGCTTTGGTTTCCGTGACCCAGCTTTGCTTTATAAGACCCGGCTTTTAGTTTCTGTGACCCGGCTTTGGTTTCTGTGACCCGGCTTTGGTTTCAATGACCCGACACTGGACTCTGTGACCCGGCTTTGGTTTCTCTGACCCGGCTTTGGTTTCTATGACCCAGCTTTGGTTTCTGTGACCTGGCTTTGGTTTGCTTTGACCCGGCTCTGGATTCTGTGACTCGGCTTTGGTTTCTATGACTTGGCTTTGGTTTCTGTGACATGGTTTTGCTTTTTGTGACCTGGTTCTGGTTTCTGTGATCCGGCTTTGGTTTGTGTCACCTGGCATTGGTTTTTGTCACCCGGCTTTGGTTTCTGTGACCCAGCTTTGGTTTCTGTGACCGGCTCTGGTTTATGTGACCCGGCTTGGGATTCTGTGACCCGGCTTTGGTTTCTGTGACCCGGCTTTGGTTTACGTGACCCGGCTTTGGTTTATGGGACTTCGCTTTCGTTTCTGTGACCGAGATTTAGTCTGTAAGACCCGGCTTTTAGTTTCTATGACCCGGCTTTGGTTTCTGTGAGCCGGCTTTGGTTTCTGTGACCCGGCTTTGGTTTATGTGACCTGGCTTTGGTTTGCTGTGACCCGGCTCTAGATTCTGTGACTCGGCTTTGGTTTCTGTTACTTGGCTTTGGTTTCTGTGCCATGGGTCTGGTTTTTGTGACCAGGTTCTGGTTTATGTGATCTGGTTTTGGTTTCTGTCAACTGGCTTTGGTTTTTGTGACCCGGCTTTGGTTGATGTGACCCAGCATCGGTTTCTGTGACCTGGCCTTGGTTTCTTTGACCGGCTTTGGTTTCCATGACCCGGCTTTGGTTTCTTTGACCTGGCTTTGGGTTCTGTGACCCGGCTTTTCTTTCTGTGACCCGGCTTTTCGTTCTGTGACCCGGCTTTGGTTTCTGTGACCCGGCTTTGGTTTATGTTACCCAGATTTGGTTTCCGTGACCCGGTTTTGGTTTCTGTGACCCGGCTTTAGTTTCTGTGACCTGGCTCTGGTTTCCATGACCTGGTTTTGGTTTCTGTGACCCGGCTTTGGTTTCCGTGATAGGGCTTTGGTTAATGTGACCCGGTTTTGGTTTCGGTGACTCGGCTTTGGTTTCTGTGACCCGTCTTTGGGTTCTGTGACCCTGCTTTGGTTTATGTGACCTGGCTTTGGTTGATGTGACCCGGCTTTGGTTTATGTGACCCGGCTTTGGTTTTTGTGACGCGTCTTTGGTTTCTGTGACCTGGTTTTGGATCCTCTTTGACCCGGCTTTGGTTTCGGTGACACCGCTTTGGTTTGTGTGACCCGGCTTTTGTTTCTGTGACCCGGTTTTGGTTTCTGTGACCCGTCTCTGGTTTCTGTGACCCAGCTTTGGTTTCTGTGACCCGTCTTTGGTTGTTGTGACCCGGCTTTGGTTTTTGTGACCAGGCGTTGGTTTTTGTGACCCGGCTTTGGTTCTTGTGACTGGCTTTGGTTTATGTGACCCGACTTTGGTTTATATGACCCCGCTTTGGTTTCTATGACCTGGCTTTGGTTTTGTGACCCGGTTTTGGTTTTTGTGACTGGGCTTTGGTTGCTGGGACCCGGCTTTGGTTTCTCTGACCCGCCGGTTTATGTGACCTGGCTTTGGTTTCTTCGAGCCCGCTTTGGTTTCTGTGACCTGGCTTTGGTTTATGTGGCCCGGCTTTGGTTCTGTGACCTGGCTTTGGTTTATGTGACCCGGCTTTGGTTTCTCTGACCCGCCGGTTTATGTGACCTGGCTTTGGTTTCTTCGAGCCCGCTTTGGTTTCTGTGACCTGGCTTTGGTTTATGTGGCCCGGCTTTGGTTCTGTGACCTGGCTTTGGTTGCTGTGAACCGGGTTGTGTTTATGTGATCCGGCTTTGGATTCTGTGACCCTGCTTTGGCTTCTGTGACCCGGCTTTGGTTTCTATGACCAGGCTTTGGTTTCTATGACCTGGCTTTGGTTGCTGTGAACCGGGTTGTGTTTATGTGATCCGGCTTTGGATTCTGTGACCCTGCTTTGGCTTCTGTGACCCGGCTTTGGTTTCTATGACCAGGCTTTGGTTTCTATGACCCAGCTTTTGTTTCTTTGACCCGGCTTTGGTTTCCGTGACTTGGCTATGATTTTCGTGACCCAGCTCTGGTTTATGTGACCCGACTTTGGTTTCGGTGACCCGGCTTTGGTTTCTGTGACCCGCTTTTGGTTACTGTGACCCAGCTTTTGAATCTCTGACCTGGCTTTGGTTTATGTGACCTGGCTTTGGTTTGTGTGACACGGCTTTTCTTTCTGTGACCCGGCTTTGTTTTTTGTGACTTGGCTTTTGTTTCTGTGACCCAGCTTTGGTTTATGTGACCCGGCGTTGGTTGCTCTTGTCGGGAAAATGGGAGCAGCGGAGAACGCAGAGGAGCAAGTGCCGCGGAAGCTGTCACGAAGATGCGGAGGACTGACGGAGGATGACGTCACAGCAGGAAAAGAAGTACACGGATAGGAGTAGACAGGGCGAGGAGCGGAAGCGACGAAGCGCTGAGGATGAGTGATCAAGAGCGACACTTCAGTGGTGAAGAGAGGCTGGTAACCGAAGCGCTTTGATGGAGGGCTGCCGCGGTTCGGGCTCCACGGAGAATGAACACTCCAAGAATTGTGAGACGTAAACGAGGATCACACAACAGCTTTGGACTCGATGTACTTTGTGGAACTGATGGATGAATGAGCGGAGTCAACGATCAGGGTGACGGAAGGGATGAAGCAAGGAACGGCAATTGAGCAGATGCAATTGATGACGAATGATGTTGAGGAGGAATTGACTGAGGCAATTGGGTACAGGGATCCTAGTGTTATTAGTACTAGTCCTGGGAATTAGAGTACAGGTGTCTACACCCATCAGGATGGACGGTGCGAGACGTGAAGCCGGAGCCGCCATTGTGCTACTGCTACAGCATCTGTGTCTGCGCTGTGCGAGGGGGCGGTGCGTCTCCACTTCGTCTTATGCTCTTGGGAGTCCTCCCATGTTAGGTGGAGGACGTGCTTCTTCTGCCGATCCTTGGATGTTGCCACGGAGAGCAAACCAAGGAGCAGGGATGTTGTCGGCAGATCTTGCTGGTTGACACGTGGTGTTGGAGGTCCGTTGGTGTTGGACGTGGTGTATTCAGATGGCCGGATGGTCAGACCAGAGGAGTCTAATTGGTTATGCCTTCCGAGCCGTTCGGTCTGCAGGGCATGGGAGGTGAACCGGGATCCGCCGGGCTTTTCCATTTTCTGTTGGGTGGGTGTTCCGGGGAGAGTTGAGTTACGCTAAGACAACCCTGGTTGAGCCGTGTGGTTCTTGGTCAAGATTCCGACAGTCCCCTTTAAGAGCACACGGCTTGCAATAATGAAACCAAAGCTGGGTGACATAAACCAAAACCGGGTCACACAAATCGTAGACGGGTCACAGAAACCAAAGCCGGGTCACATAACCCAAAGCCAGGCCACAGAAACCAAAGCCGGGTCACAGAAACCAAAGACGGGTCACAGAAACAAAAGCTGGGTCACAAAAACCAAAGCCGGGTCACAGAAACCAAAGCTGGGTCACACTAACCAAAGCCGGGTCACAACAACCAAAGCCGGGTCACAGAAACCAACGCCGGGTCACATAAACCCAAGCAGGGTCACAGAACCCAAAGTCAGGTCACACAAACCAAAGCCCGGTCACACAAACCAAAGCCGGGTCACAGAAACCCAAGCCGGGTCACAAAAACCAAAGCTGGGTCACAGAAACCAAAGCCGGGTCACAAAAACAAAAGCCTGGTCACAGAAACCAAAGGCGGATCAGAGACACCAAAGTCGGGTCACCTCAACCAAAGTTGGGTCACAGAAACCAAAGCTGGGTCACATTAACCAAAGAAAGTCACGCAAAGCCAGGTCACAGAAGCCAAAACCGGGTTACACAAACGAAAGCCGGGTCACAGAAACCAAGGCTGGGTCACAGAGAGCAAAGCCGGGTCACAGAAACGAAAGCCAGCTCATAGAAACTAAAGACGGGACACAGAAACCAAAGCCGGGTCAAATAAACCAAAGCTGGATAGACCAAAGCCGGAACACAGAAACCAAAGCCGGGTTAAAGAAACCAAACCTTGGTCACAACAATCAAAGCCGGGTCACCGAAACCAAAGCAGGGTCAGAGAAACAAAAGCCGGATCACAAAAGCCAAAGCGGGGTTGCTGCAACCAAAGCCGGGTCACATAAACCAAAGCCGAGTCACGTAAACCAAAGCCGGGTCACAGAAAGCAAAGCCGGGTCACACAAAGCAAAGCCGGGGCACAAAAACCAAAGCCAGTCAGAGAAAGGAAAGCCGTGTCACAGAAACCAGATCCGGTTCACAGAAACCAAAGCCGGGTCACATAAACCAAAGTTGGGTCACATAAACAAAAGCCGGGTCACAGAAACCAAAGCCAATTCACTTAGACCAAAGCCGGGTCATATAAACCAAAGCCGGGTCACAAAAACCAAAGCCAGGTCACAATAACCAAAGCCGGGTCACATAAACCAAAGCCAGGTCACAGAAACCAAAGCCGGATCACAAAAACCAAAGCCGGGTAAAAAAACCAAAGCCAGGTCAACAAACCAAAGCCAGAGCATAGAAACCAAAGCCCGGTCACAGAATCCAAAGCCAGATCCCTGAAACCAAAGCCGGGTCACAAAACCAATGCCAGGTAACAGAAACAACAGCCAGGTCACATAAAGCAAAGCAGGGTCACTGAAACCAAGGCCGGGTCACAGTAACCAAAGCCGGCTCACAGAAACAAAAACCATGTCAAAGAAACCAAAGCCAGGTCACATAAACCAAAGCCGGGTCACATAAGCCAGAGCCGGGTCACAGAAACCAAAGCCGGGTCACATAAACCAAAGGCGGGTCACATCAACCATAGCCGTGTCAGAGAAACCAAAGCCGGACCACAGAAACCAAAGCCGGGTCCCACAAACCAAAGCCGGATCACAGAAACCAAAGCCGGGTCAAAGAAACCAAAGCCGGGTCACAACAACCAAAGACAGGTTACAAAAACCAATGCTGGTAAAAGAAACCAAAGCTGGGTCACGGAAACTAATGCCGGGTCACAAAGACCAAAGCCGGGTCGCACAAACCAAACCGGGTAACACAGA
This sequence comes from Penium margaritaceum, assembly GCA_023375785.1. Classification (NCBI taxonomy): domain Eukaryota; kingdom Viridiplantae; phylum Streptophyta; class Zygnematophyceae; order Desmidiales; family Peniaceae; genus Penium; species Penium margaritaceum. The sequence goes on along the minus strand of SZWC01000156.1, from coordinate 116,577 downwards.
CCAACACCGGGTCACATAAACCAAAACCGGGTCACAGAAATCAAAGCCGGGTCACAGAAACCAAAGCTCGGTCACAAAAACCAAAGCCATGCCACAGAAACCAAAGCCGGGTCACCGAAACCAAAGCCAGGTCTCAAAAACCAAAGCTGGGTCACATAAACCGAAGCCGGGTCACATAAACCAAAGCCGGGTCACACAAACCAGAGTCGGGTCAAATAAACCAAAGCCGGGTCACAGAAACCATAGCAGTGTCACATAAAGCCGGGTCACAGAAGCCAAAGCCGGGTCACAGAAACCAGCGCTAGGGCCACATAAACCAAAGCCGGGTCACAAGAACCAAAAACGGTCCCATAAAGCAAAGCCGGGTCACAGAAACCAAAGCTGGGTCACAGAAACCAACGCCGAGTCGCAGAAAGCAAATGTCATTGAGCACGGTAGCCACACCGTGCCAATATATACGAAACATCTTTGTACTTGCTAGAAGATACATAGTGTTTTGAAACCATGGTTTCCCCTCTGACCATTTGTGACTCATGTTATGGGTTGTGAAAGCTGACCACCCATATTGAAATTCTTTGGTCACGGCTAGTGACATATGCCTAGTTAGGTTTGTCACTGTACGTGGTTACCACGCCGTGTCACTACGTATCAAAGGTCTTTGTGCTTTCTAGTTGATAGCTAGTGTTCCCAAACCATTGTTACCCCCCTCCGACTATCAGTGACTCGTGCTGTGAGTTGTCAACGCTGACCACATGAAGTGAAATTCGTTGGTCGTGGTGAGTGACATATGCATACTTTGGTTGGTCACTGTGCATGGTAGTCATGCTGTGCCACTACATATTGAAGGTATGTGTACTTGCTCTTCGATAACTAGTATTCACAAACCATTATCTTCCATCCCGGCCATTTGTGACTCGTGTTATAACTTGTCAGAGTTTACCACACTTAGTGACATTATTTGGTCATGGTCAGTGACATATGCCTACTTTGGTTGGTCATCGTGCATGATATCCACACCGTGCCACAAATTATTGAAGGTCCTTGTTCTTGCTATTTGATACCTGGTGTTCCCAAACCATGGTCTCCCCCTCTGACCATTTGTGACTCCTATTATGAGTTGTCAATGCTGACCACACACACCGGAATTCTTTGGTCAAAGATAGTACATATGCTAACTTTGGTCGGTCGTTGTGTATGATAGCCACACCGTGCTTATACTAATTGAAGGTCGCTGTACTTGCTAGTTGATAACTGATATTCACACACCATTGTTTCCCCCTCTGACCGCTCGTGACGTGTGTTATGGTTGGTGAATATTGACCACCCATATTGAAACTTTTTCATCATGGTCGGTGACATATACCTAGTTTGGTTGTTTGGTGTGCATAGTATCCACACTGAGCCACTACGTATTGAAGTTCTTTGTCCTTTCTAGTCGATACATATGGTTCCCAAACCATTGTCTCTCCCTCTGACCATTTGTGACTCGTGTTATGAGCTGTCAATGTTGACCATACATAGTGGACTTCTTCGGTCATAGTCAGTGATGCGTGCATCCTTTGGTTGGTCACTGAGCATGCTAGCCACACCGTGCCACTACTTGTTGAAAATCTTTCTACATGCTTGTTGATAACTAGTGTTCCCAACCCATGGTTTCCCCCACTGACCATTTGTGACTCCTGTTATGAGTTTTCAACGTTGACCACACACTGTGAAATCCGTTTGGCCATGGTTTGTGACATATTATACTTTGGTTTGTCAATGTACATGGTTACCAAGCAGTGTCATTTCGTATCGAATGTCTATGTGCTTTCTTGTTGACATCTAGTGTTTCCAGGCCAGTTTTAGCCCCCTCTGACTATCTGTGACTCGTGTTGTGAGTTGTGAACGTTAACCACATGAAGTGAGGTTATTTGTTCATGGTTAGTGACATATGCATAGTTTGGTTGGTAACTGTGCATCATAATCACACTGTTCCACTACATATTGAAGGTATTTGTACTTGCTATTCGATAGCTTATACTCACAAACCATTATCTTCCACCCTGACCATTTGTGACTCATGTTTTGAGTTGTCAAGGTTAACCACACTTAGTGGAACTATTTGGTCATGGTCAGTGACATATGCTTTATTTGGTTTGTCATCGTGCATGGTATCCACACCGTGCCACAACGTATTGAACCTCCGTGTGCTTGCTATTTGATACTCTGTGTTCCCAAAACATTGCTTCCCCCTCAGACCCATTGTGACTTGTATTATGAGTTGTCAACGTTGAAGGCACACAGTGGATTTCATTGGTCAAAATCAGTACATATGCCTACTTTGGTTGGTCATTGTGCATGGTAGCCACACGTGCTACTACTGACTGAAGGTCGTTGTACTTGCTACTTGAGAACTGATATTCCCATGGCATTGTTTCCTCCCCTGAACGTCTGTGACTCGTGTTATGGTTGGTCAACGTTGACCACCCATATTGAAATTCTCTGGTCATGGTCATTGACATATGCCTAGTTTGGTTGTTTGGTGGGCATATTGTCCATACCGTGCCACTACATATCGAAGTTCTTTGTCCCTTCTAGTCAATACACAGGGTTCCTTAACCATTGTCTCTCCCTCTCACCATTTGTGACTTGTGTTTTGAGTTGTCAATGTTGACCACACATAGTGGACTTCTTCGGTCATAGCCAGTGTTATATGCATCCTTTGGTTGGTCAGTGTGCACGCTAGCCACACCGTGCCACTTCTTGTTTCATATATTTCTACTTGCTAGTTGATAACTAGTGTTCCCAACCCATGGTTTCCTCCACTAACCATTTGTGACTCGTGTTATGAGTTTTCAACGTTGACCACACCATGTGAAATTTGTTTGGTCATGGTTAGTGACATATGCCTACTTTGATTTGTCCATGTACACGGTGACCACGACGTGGCACTATGTATCAAAGGTCTGTGTTCTTTCTAGTTGATAGCTAGTGTTCCCAAACCGTTGTTAGCCCCTCTGAATATCTGTGATTCGTGTTGTGAGTAGTCAACATTGACCACATGAAGTGAAATCATTTGGTCATGGTCAGTGACATATGCAATCTTTGCTTGGTCACTATGCATTGTAGCCACACGGTGCCACTACATACGGAATGTATTTGTACTTGCTAGTCAATAACTAGTATTAATAAACCATTGTATTCCATTATGACTATTTGTGACTCGTGTGATGAGCTGCCAAAGTTTACCACACATGGTGACATTCTTTGGTCATGGTCAGTGACATATGCATACCATGGTTGGTCATCGTGCATGGTATCTACACCGTGCTTCAACGTATTGAAGGTCACTGTGTCAGGCACACTTCAGCCGCAGTCTGTGGGGAAGACCCATCCGCGGAGAGAGCCTGAGCAGGGTAAGATCCGCGCACAGAACGCTGGCTCCCGTTGACGCGGTTGAGCGAAGGGTAGCGCGAAATCTAGGCGCATGGTGTCTGCCGCGGTTTCTCTACAACTAAGCGCATGAAGTGTAGGAAAAAGGCGGGAGGCAATAATGAGAAATCCGCGGTACAAAGAGAACAACGATGAGCTGCGGTACAACCAATGATGACTGACAAGGCGCAGGCAAGTCAGTGGAGGAACCGCGCAATCAATTGATAAGCACCCAATCAGCATGAGTGACCAAGCATCAATCACAGAGGAACCTCAGGAAACGCACCGCGGAAGACGAAGATTCAAGGAAGAATACAAAGACCGCGTGCAAGAGCCGCGGATGAAGAAGATTGTTAGTATATGACATACTGTGTTTGAGGACGAGACCCACGGGGCGTTGCCGCACCGCGTGTAGTCCAAGTACAAGGGAAGGGAGATAGCGTGTGAGGGATGAGACCGACAATGTGTGGTCATCCTGTGCGGAGTCCCAAGTAGATAAGACATAGAGGACATTAGCACGAGATATAAGGTTGTTCACCAAAAACTGAGACTCGCGAGTCGGACTCGCGAGTCCGAGTCCACACCCAGACTCGCGAGTCCGATTCCAGGATCCCAGACTCGACTCGGACTCGAGAGTCCAAGAGGAGATCTCATGAAGGTATGGAGGGGGTAAACTTCTGTAGTCACAAGGCTAAAACACAACAAACATTAATCAATGGACCCATTTCTTGTATTAACTTGCATGCTTGATGACATTAGGCACAACAAATGTGAATAGGAGAGAAGAAATGGCTCTTTGGTGGTCTATTCTTCGAGAGGCTCGTGAGTTTTTTTCATCGGACTCTCGAGTTTGAGTGCCTCGGACTCGCGAGTCTTTGGACTCGCGAGTCTTACCCTGGACTCGCGAGTCCGAGTCTCGACCTGGACTCGGACTCGCGAGTCCGAGTCTGGGGTCAGACTCGAGAGTTTAGACTCGTGTACACCCTTAACGAGATAGCTCATTCTTGCATGCCTACATGAGCAACACTCCGCATTCATGTTCTCTGCCAAGTCCATCTTAGGCATTCAATCGCTCCCGTTGTTCACTATCCCACTGCCCCAATGACTTCCATAACTCTTGGACTCGTGTCCGCGGACTGCGGAATTGCATACGTGAAGAGCCAAAAGTCTGAGTGAAGTGTACTGCCGGCAGTACCTTCGTTTACACACGTGCGTGGAACAAGGTTTTCGTGCAGAGGAGATGGAAGCCACGCGGTGGTGGCTCACGTGTGGCAAGGAGTGGACCGCGGAGTGTCATTCATCGGTGAGGTTTGTGCACAGATATTCAGACCTTCGGTCCGCGGAATCGCCAGTAGCTAGGGGTTGAGGTCCTGTGATTCCGCTACATATCTGAGAAGAGCTGTGATAACAATGGGAAGTGCATGACCCGCAGATCACGCGAAATCATGTTTTCGCAGAGAGGGTTGGAGGTGCGGCAAATTTGGGGGTATCAGTGTCATGGTGCGGTGAGCATGGACAGTTCCTTGCTCTTTGTCCAGCGGAACTGCGCATGACCTTCAGATCAGTCATTGATGTGAGCAGCAAGTTTTGTGCATCAAGATTGTAGGAGACGGCAGCAGCAGTCATCCGAGCGGAGCTTCTTGCCGCACCAAGCCACCAGCTACGAGGACGCCCATAACTCCTTGCTGGTGCTTTCCCGCACCCCGGTCAGCTCCTCACCAGGTACAGATCCACTGGTCCAACATCGTCGGGTGAACAAGTGGCTGGAGCAGTTGCACTGGCGTCACACCATGAATGCTGTGGGTGACCGTGTGGAAGTGGAGACAGTCTCTGACCATGGCAGCCGCTAACCCAGCCAATCCCAGTACGAGTCGGAGGGACAGGAGGCCGTGGTTACGGCACTACCATGGCTTTCTGACCCCCAACCACCATCGGAGCAGCAATCCGATGGTGGAGGACTCAAAGCCTATCGCTGATTGGTCTACCAACGTCATGGCGGGCAGCAGCCGGCGGTGACTGGTGCATAACGGTACACCACGCATCCGTGAGAGCACATCCGCAAACGTTACCACAGAACCCCGAGGAAGCGGAAACCACCGACAACCCAGTAGTGGACGATCAGCGGCCAGTGACGGAGTTGCAGCAGACGGGACCATTAGCTCCCACGCTTGGGATGCCTTTGGACTCCACCCTGCCGCAGCAGGTGGCAGCGACGGTTCCGGGAGGTATGACGACGGGATCACCTGTGAGGAGATCACAGCAGCAGCAGGCGACCCCGCCAGGATTCCACCCAGGAGGTGAGCTGCTAATGCCGTGGCCCTTACAAACATTGGGATCTGCGTTGTTGTCGATGAACAGGCCACCGGCAAATCAGCCTTCCACGCATGTGGGAACGATGACGGTAGAACCCGTCGAACCCTTGCAACCGCCTGTACACTTGCTACAGCAGTCGCTGGGAGTCGGCCAGACAAGAGGGCCACCATAGTCTTACGTATCCAGCCCAGCGTTGCAGCTGAAGCCTCCGCAGCTGAGCATGAGTGCACCAGTGATGGGAGTACCCTCACAGGCCATACGAAGAGCACCAGCACAACAACAGGTGTACCCATCCCAGGCAGCAACCAGTGTGATGCAATCGGGAGCACTGCCAGCACCAGGACCACTAACCCAGCAACCTTGGCAGCCCACACCGCAAGCAAGGGTGATGGTTAAGCCCCCTGCAGGGATGACGCAGCCAGGGACTCAGGGTGTGTGCGTTACCCACCATGGAGCCCAAGCACAAGCACCACCAGCGGGGACCGAACCATCGACCCATCAGCAGCAGACGGTTGGGAGTATGGCACAAATGAACACCATAATCCAGCCTTCCACTCTGCCCCTATGGACAATACAGCACCAGCAGTCCGCGGGCATGACACAGGTAGGAATGACACTACCGACGCTCGTGGCTGGTGTACCGTTGCAGCTGCCAGCGATTGTCCAGCAACAAATTCCCCATTAGCAACTGGTTTTAGCAGTGCCCTCAGGAGCACCGCCACCAATGCTACAACCGCCATGGACAATGCACAGCCACTCGTACATGTTGCCACAGCAGACACATGGGATACAACACTCTGCTAGGACGATAGCAGCCCTGACTGCCAGCATGGGACCAGCGGCTCAGCCCTATTCCGCGGCGGCGATTCTTGTCAACCAGACATATTGGGTGCCCCATATGATGCCATCGGCGCCCAGGATTCTGGCTCCGCCCCATGGGGCGGCATTCTTCTCCACACCTTGCATCACTACCGCGTCAGTGCCTCCCTCTTGGTACATGCTTCCCTCACCTACGCAGCCACACTTTCCCATGCCCGCGGGGCAGCCACAGATACTAAACTTTGCAAGAGGATACTCCGCGGTCCCTCTTGCAATTCCAACCCCACGTGTTGTGACAACGTTGACGACTAACCGCATAACCGTTCCGCAGCTGCAATACATCCGTTTCAAACCCGCCAACATCCCGCGGTTGGACTCCTTCAAGGGTGCCCTGGAGGAGGACCCCTGGGTCTGGCTCAAACAAATCACCCTCTATGCTAGCATCGGCCGAATTCCGCCTAACCTCTGCCTTGCCACCGCGGAACCTCATCTCCAGGGGACTGCAACTGACTGGTACAACACGCGGACACCTTTCCCTTCTTTTGAGGGCTTTTGTAATGCCCTCAGCGAGCGCTTCAAGCACTTGACAAAGGAAGAAGCGCTGCGGAAGATTGAAAAGGAGGTTATGGGCAAGGATGATAAAATACATAGATTCCTGGACCAGTTCCTGACCTCGACTTTGGTGGCCAAAAGCCCACAAGGGGAAGGCCTGCCGCTATGGGTCCTGCTGCAGAACCTCATCCGCACACTTCCTCATGAAATTAGCATCCTCATGATCGCTGACCATTACCATTCCCTCCAAGATGCAGTGCGGGATGCCACATCTATTTTCACCAGACCGCGGTCCACCCAGCAATACCAGGGCGGTCAGGCTCATGCACCCTCCCCTTCCCACCCCCTGCCCCTGCAGCAGCAGAAGCCAAGAGCTTGCTACACGTGCCAGAGCCTGGAAGACATTTCTTGGGAGTGCCATCGTAAACGACAAGCAGCTCCGCGCCCTGTCACAGTCTCCTAGTATCCCATGAGGAGCCTGGAACACATTGCTTGGACGCTCGAGGGAATCGCACCACATCTCCCCCCCCCCCCCCCCCCCCCCCCCCCCCCCCC
>SZWC01000156.1:80424-93454 GCA_023375785.1 Penium margaritaceum | reverse complement strand
TCGTGACCCATATTATGGGTTGTCAACGTTGACCACACATAGTAAAATTATTTCGTCATGGCAAGTGGCACACGCCTAATCTGGTTGGTCACTGTGCATGGTAGCCATACCGTTCCACTACTTATTGAAATTCTTTGTACTTGCTAGTCAATAATAGCTAAAGGTTTCTCCCTTTGACACCAGGTCGGTATTCGTTGATTTGTTACGCGTATGTGCCTCCGCTGGAATACTCCCTCCCACCCCCCTAGAGGGATGTTCCGTGGACGACCTGGAGGACAGATTTGTGACCGCATTATGACACCCCCCTATCCCCCCACGTCTTAGGCTTGAAGGTAGAGTGGAGGTATCACAATACGGCTGCCCCCCCCCCGCCCCCAGGTCGCGAACCTATTCTATATTGCGTGTACGAGGATTCAAACCCAGGACCTACCGCTCCAGAATGTAACTGTATAAGCAATAAGCCAACTCACATGGTGTTCATATGATGTCCAAATAACATTGTAAGTGTTCCTATGGATAAAGGGCATAAAACAAGGGGATGTAAGATTAGAGGGTAGTTTTCAAAAGTATGAATGATAGCAAAGTTAGTTTAATCATAAAAATTTGACGCAGTCGGAATTTCAAGATTTGCAACTTTGAGCTTGAATAACCTATCAACCATTGCTCTGACTACACACTTTCAAGAGTTGACTACACACAGTGAAACTCTTATTGTGATATTCAGTGACACAAGCATACTTTGATTGGTCATTGTGCATGGCAGCAACACCGTGCCACCACTTATCAAAGGTCTCTGTAGTTGCTAGTCGATACCGAGTATTCCCAAACCATTGTTTCTCCATCTGCCCATTTTTGGCTTGTATTATGAGCTTTGAACGTTAACCACAAACACTAAACTTCTTTGGTCATGAGCAGTGATGTATGCCTACTTGGGTAGGTCATTGTGTACGGTAGCCGCACCGTGCCAATACATACCAAAAATCTCTGTACTTGCTATAAGATACATAGTGTTTTTAAACCATGTTTTCCCCCTCTGACCATTTGTACCTCATGTTATGGGGTGTGAACGTTGACCAATCATATTGGAATTCTTTGGTCATGGTCAGTGACGTATGCCTAGTCTGGTTTGTCACTATACGTGGTTACCACGCCGTGTCACTATGTATTGAACGTCTGTGTGCTTTCTAGTTGATAGCTAGTGTTCAGAAACCATTGTTACCCCCCTCTGACTATCAGTGACTCGTGTTGTGAGTTGTCAACGCTGACCACATGAAGTGAAATTCATTGGTCATGGTCAGTGACATATGCATACTTTGGTTAGTCACTGTGCATGGTAGCCACGCTGTGCAACTACATATTGAAGGCATTTGTACTTGCTAGTCGATAACTAGTATTCACAACCCATTATCTTCCACCCTGACCATTTGTGACTCGTGTTGTGAGTTGTCAAAGTTGACCACACGTAGTGATGTTATTTGGTCGTGGTCAGTGACATATGCCTACTTTGGTTGGTCATCGTGCATGATATCCACACCGTGCTACAACTTACTAAAGGTCCTTGTGCTTGCTAGTTGATACCTGGTGGTCCCAAACCATTGTCTCCCCCTCTGACCGTTTGTGACTCCTATTATGAGTTGTCAGCGTTGACCACACACAGCGGATTTCTTCCGTCAAAGGTAGTACATATGCCTACTTTGGTCGGTCATTGTGCATGGTAACCACGCCGTGCTTATAGTGATTAAAGGTCGCTGTACTTGCTAGTTGAGAACTGATATTCCTGGACCATTGTTTCCCCATCTGACCGTTTGTGACTCGTGTTATAATTGGTGAATGTTGAGCACCTATATTGGAATTCTTTCATAATGGTTGGTGACATATGCCTAGTTTGGCTGTTTGGTGTGCATAGTAGCCACACCGTGCCACTGCGTATTGAAGTTCTCTGTCCTTTCTAGTCAATACACATGGTTCCCAAACTATTTTCTCTCCCTCTGACCATTTGTGACTCGTGTTATGAGTTGTCAATGTTGACCATTCATAGTGGACGTCTTCGGTCATAGTCAGTGAGGTGTGCATCTTTTGATTGGTCACTGTGCACCCTAGCCACACTGTGCCACTACTTGTTGAAAGCTTTATACTTGCTAGCTGAAAAACAGTGTTCCCAACCCATGGTTTCCCCCACTGACCATTTGTGACTCGTGAGATGAGTTTTTCAACGTTGACCACACACTGTGAAATCCGTTTGGTCATGGTTTGTGACATATGCCTACTTTGGCTTGTCAATGTACATGCTTACCACGCCGTGTCATTACGTATTGAAAGTCTTTGTGCTTTCTTGTTGACAGCTAGTGGTCCCAAACCATTGTTACCCCCCTCTGACTGTCTCTGACTCGTGTTGTGAGTTGTAAATGTTGACCACACGAAGTGAAATTATTTGTTCATGGTCAGTGACATGTGCATGCTTTGGGTGGTCACTGTGCATTCTAGCCACACAGTGCCACTACATATTGAAGGTATTTGTACTTGCTAGTCGATAACTATTATTCACAAACCATTATCTTCCACCCTGACCATTTGTGACTTGTGTTATGTGTTGTCAAAGTTTACCACACTTAGTGACATTATTTGGTCATGGTCAGTGACATATGCCAACTTTGTTCGGTCATCGTGCATGGTATCCACACCGTGCCACAACGTATTGGAGCTCCTTGTGCTTGCTATTTAATCCTTGGTGTTCCCAAACCATTGTTTCCCCCTCTGACCATTTGTGACTCGTGTTATGTGCCGTCAACGTTGACCACACAGCGGATTTCATTGGTCAAAGGCAGTACATATTCCTCTTTTGGTCGGTCATTGTGCATGGTAGCCACACCGTGCTACTACTTGCTGAAGGTTGTTGTACTTGCTATTTGATAACTTATATTCCCATAGCATTGTTTCCTCCCCTGATTGTTTGTGACTCGTCTTATGGTTGGTCAACAGTGTCCACCCATATTGAAATTATGTGGTCATGGTCAGTGACATATGCCTAGTTTGGATGTTTGGTGTGCATATTAGCCAGACAGTGCCACTACGTATTGAGTTTATATGTCCTTTCTAGCCCATGCATAGGGTTCCCAAACCACTGTCTCTCCCTCTGACCATTTGTGACTCGTGTTATGAGTTGTCAATGTTGACCACACATAGTGGACTTATTCGGTCATAGTCAGCAACGTATTCATCCTTGTGTGTTGGTGACTAGTGTGTTTCTGACCACAGTGTTTCTGAACAGTGTGTTCCTGACCACTGTGTTTCTGACCAGTGTGTTTCTGACCACTGTGTTTTTTACCACTGTGTGTCTGGCCACTGTGTTTCTGACCACTGTGTTTCTGACAACAGTGTTTCTGACCAGTGTGTTTCTCACAACTGTGTTCCTGACCGGTGTTTTTCTGACCAGTGTGTTATGACAACTATGTTTCTGACCAGTGTCTTTCTGACCACTGTGTTTCTGACCACTTTCTTTATGACCACTGTGTTTCTGACCAGTGTATTTCTGACAACTGTGTTTCTGACCAGTGTGTTTCTGACTTTGTGTTTCTGACCAGTGTGTTTCTGACCACAATGATTATGAGCACTGTGTTTCTGACCAGTGTGTTCCTGACAAGTGTGTTTCTGACGAGTGTGTTTCTGACCACTGTGTTTCTGACCACTGTGTTTCTGACCAGTGTGTTTCTGACCAGTGTGTTTCTGACCACTCTATTTCTGACCAGTGTGATTTTGACCACTTTGTTTCAGACCATTGTGTTTCTGACCAGTGTGTTTCTGACCAGTGTGTATATAACCAGTGTGTTTCTGACCATTGTGTTTATAACCTGTGTGTGTCTGACCAGTGCGTTTCTGACCAGCGTGTTTCTGACTACTGCGTTTCTGACCAGTGTGTTTCCGACCACTGAGTTTATGACCACTGTGTTTCTGACCACTGTGCTCTGACCACTGTGTTTTTGACCACTGTGTTTCTGACCACTGTGTTTCTGACCAGTGTGTTTCTGTCCACTGTGTTTGTGACAAGTGTGTTTATAACCGTTGTGTTTCTCACAACTCTGTTTCTGACCAGTGTGTTTCTGACCACTGTGTTTCTGACCACTGTGTTTCTGACCACTGTGTTTCTGATCAGTTTGTTTCTAACCTTTGTGTTTCTCACAACTGTGTTTCTGACCAGTGTGTTTCTGACCACTATGTTTCTCACAAGTGCGTTTATGACCAGTGTGTTTCTGAACAGTATGTTTCTCACCAGTGTGTTTTTGACCAATGTGTTTCTGACCCCGGCATCTCTGAGAAGTGTGTTTCTGACCACTGTGTTTCTGACCACTGTATTCGTGACCAGGGTGTTTCTGACCACCGTGTTTCTGACCACTGTGTTTGTGACCACTGTGATTCTGACCACTGTGTTTCTGACCAATGTGCTTCTGACCAGTGTGTTTCTGACCAGTGTGTTTTTGTCCACTGTGTTTCTGACCACTGTGTTTCTAACCATTGTGTTTCGGACCAGTGTATTTCTGACCACTGTGCTTCTGACCAGTATGTTTCTGACCAGTGTGTTTATGTCCAGTTTGTTTCTGACCACTGTGTTTCTGACCACTGTGTTTCTGACCACTGTGTTTCTGACCAGTGTGTTTCTGACCACTGTGTTTCTGACCAACGTGTTTCTGACCACTGTGTTTCTGACCACTGTGTTTCTGACCAGTGTGTTTCTGACCACTGTGTTTCTGACCAACGTGTTTCTGACCACTGTGTTTCTGACCACTGTGTTTCTGACCAGTGTGTTTCTGACCACTGTGTTTCTGACCAACGTGTTTCTGACCACTGTGTTTCTGACCACTGTGTTTCTGACCAGTGTGTTTCGGACCAGTGTGTTTCTGACAAGTGTGTTTCTGACCAGTGTGTTTCTGATCAGTCTGTTCATTACCACTGCGTTTCTGACCAGTGTGTTTCTGACCGCTGTGTTTACGACACTGTGTTTCTGACTACTGTGTTTCTGAACACTGTGTTTCTGACCACTGTGTTTATGAACACTGTGTTTCTGAAATGTGTTTCTGACCAGTGTGTTTTGACAACTGTGTTTCTGACCAGTGTGTTTGTAACCATTGTGTTTCTCACAACTGTGTTTCTGACCAGTGTGTTTCTGACCAGTGTGTTTCTGACCACTGTGTTTCTGACCACAGTGTTTCTTATCAGTGAGTTTCTGACCAGTGTGTTTCTGACCTGTGTGTTTTTCACTAGTGTGTTTATGACCACTGTACTTCTGACCCCTGCGTCTCTGAACAGTGTGTTTCTGACCTCTGTCTTTCTGAGCACTGTGTTTCTGACCAGTGTGTTTCTGACCATCGTGTCTATGACCAGTGTGTTTCTGACCACTGTGATTCTGACCAGTGTGTTTATGACCAGTCTGTTTATAACCACTGTGTTTCTGACCGCTGCGTTTCTGACCAGTGTGTTTCTGACCAGTGTGTTTCTGACCACTGTGTTTCTGACCAACGTGTTTCTGACCACTGTGTTTCTGACCACTGTGTTTCTGACCACAGTGTTTCTGACCAATGTGTTTCTGACCACTGTGTTTCTGACCGCTGTGTTTCTGACTGTTGTGTTTCTGACCAGTGTGATTCTGACCAGTGTGTTTCTGACGAGTGCGTTTCTGACCACTGTGTTTCTGACTACTGTGTTTCTGACCGTTGTGCTTCTGACAACTGTGTTTCTGACCCGTGTGTTTCTGACCAGTGTGTTTCTGGCCAATGTGTTTCTGACCATTGTGTTTCTGACCACTGTGTTCCTGACTAATGTGTTTCTGACCTGTGTGTTTATGACCACCGTGTTTCTGCCCACTGTGTTTCTGACCAGTGTGTTTCTGACCACCGTGTTTCTGACCACTGTGTTTCTGACCATTGTGGTTCTGACCAGTGTGTTTCTGATCACTGTGTTCCTGACCAGTGTTTTCCTGACCACCGTGTTTCTGACCACTGTGTTTCTGACCATTGTGGTTCTGACCAGTGTGTTTCTGATCACTGTGTTCCTGACCAGTGTTTTCCTGACCACCGTGTTTCTGACCACTGTGTTTCTGACCATTGTGGTTCTGACCAGTGTGTTTCTGATCACTGTGTTCCTGACCAGTGTTTTCCTGACCACCGTGTTTCTGACCACTGTGTTTCTGACCATTGTGGTTCTGACCAGTGTGTTTCTGATCACTGTGTTCCTGACCAGTGTTTTCCTGACCACCGTGTTTCTGACCACTGTGTTTCTGACCATTGTGGTTCTGACCAGTGTGTTTCTGATCACTGTGTTCCTGACCAGTGTTTTCCTGACCACCGTGTTTCTGACCACTGTGTTTCTGACCATTGTGGTTCTGACCAGTGTGTTTCTGATCACTGTGTTCCTGACCAGTGTTTTCCTGACCACCGTGTTTCTGACCACTGTGTTTCTGACCATTGTGGTTCTGACCAGTGTGTTTCTGATCACTGTGTTCCTGACCAGTGTTTTCCTGACCACCGTGTTTCTGACCACTGTGTTTCTGACCATTGTGGTTCTGACCAGTGTGTTTCTGATCACTGTGTTCCTGACCAGTGTTTTCCTGACCACCGTGTTTCTGACCACTGTGTTTCTGACCATTGTGGTTCTGACCAGTGTGTTTCTGATCACTGTGTTCCTGACCAGTGTTTTCCTGACCACCGTGTTTCTGACCACTGTGTTTCTGACCATTGTGGTTCTGACCAGTGTGTTTCTGATCACTGTGTTCCTGACCAGTGTTTTCCTGACCACCGTGTTTCTGACCACTGTGTTTCTGACCATTGTGGTTCTGACCAGTGTGTTTCTGATCACTGTGTTCCTGACCAGTGTTTTCCTGACCACCGTGTTTCTGACCACTGTGTTTCTGACCATTGTGGTTCTGACCAGTGTGTTTCTGATCACTGTGTTCCTGACCAGTGTTTTCCTGACCACCGTGTTTCTGACCACTGTGTTTCTGACCATTGTGGTTCTGACCAGTGTGTTTCTGATCACTGTGTTCCTGACCAGTGTTTTCCTGACCACCGTGTTTCTGACCACTGTGTTTCTGACCATTGTGGTTCTGACCAGTGTGTTTCTGATCACTGTGTTCCTGACCAGTGTTTTCCTGACCACCGTGTTTCTGACCACTGTGTTTCTGACCACAGTGTTTCTGACCAGTGTGTTTCTGATCAGTGTGTTTCTCACGAGTGTGTTTCTGACCACTGTGTTTCGGACCACTGTGTTTCTGACCACTGTGATTCTGACCACTGTGTTTCTCACCAATGTGCTTCTGACCAGTGTGTTTCTGACCAGTGTGTTTTTGTCCACTGTGTTTCTGACCACTGTGTTTCTAACCATTGTGTTTCGGACCAGTGTATTTCTGACCACTGTGCTTCTGACCAGTGTGTTTCTGACCAGTGTGTTTATGTCCAGTTTGTTTCTGACCACTGTGTTTCTGACCACTGTGTTTCTGACCAGTGTGTTTCGGACCAGTGTGTTTCTGACAAGTGTGTTTCTGACCAGTGTGTTTCTGATCAGTCTGTTCATTACCACTGCGTTTCTGACCAGTGTGTTTCTGACCGCTGTGTTTACGACACTGTGTTTCTGACTACTGTGTTTCTGAACACTGTGTTTCTGACCAGTGTGATTCTGACCAGTGTGATTCTGACCAGTGTGATTCTGACCAGTGTGTTTCTGACGAGTGCGTTTCTGACCACTGTGTTTCTGACTACTGTGTTTCTGACCGTTGTGCTTCTGACAACTGTGTTTTTGACCCGTGTGTTTCTGACCAGTGTGTTTCTGGCCAATGTGTTTCTGACCATTGTGTTTCTGACCACTGTGTTCCTGACTAATGTGTTTCTGACCTGTGTGTTTATGACCACCGTGTTTCTGTCCACTGTGTTTCTGACCACTGTGTTTCTGACCAATGTGTTTCTGACCAGCGTCTTTCTGACCACTGTCTTTGTGACCACTGTGTTTCTGACCACAGTGTTTCTGACCAATGTGTTTCTGACCAGCGTCTTTCTGACCACTGTCTTTGTGACCACTGTGTTTCTGACCACAGTGTTTCTGACCAATGTGTTTCTGACCAGCGTCTTTCTGACCACTGTCTTTGTGACCACTGTGTTTCTGACCACAGTGTTTCTGACCAATGTGTTTCTGACCAGCGTCTTTCTGACCACTGTCTTTGTGACCACTGTGTTTCTGACCACAGTGTTTCTGACCAATGTGTTTCTGACCAGCGTCTTTCTGACCACTGTCTTTGTGACCACTGTGTTTCTGACCACAGTGTTTCTGACCAATGTGTTTCTGACCAGCGTCTTTCTGACCACTGTCTTTGTGACCACTGTGTTTCTGACCACAGTGTTTCTGACCAATGTGTTTCTGACCAGCGTCTTTCTGACCACTGTCTTTGTGACCACTGTGTTTCTGACCACAGTGTTTCTGACCAATGTGTTTCTGACCAGCGTCTTTCTGACCACTGTCTTTGTGACCACTGTGTTTCTGACCAGTGTATTTGTGACCAGTGTGTTTCTGACCAATCTGTTTCTGACCACTGTATTTGTGAACGTTGTGTTTCCGACCACTGTGTTTCTGACCATTGTGTTTCTGACCAGTGTGTTTCTGACCACTGTGTTTCTGACCACTGTGTTTCTGACCACTGTGTTTCTGACCAGTGTGTTTCTGACCACTTTGTTTCTGACCAGTGTGTTCCTGACCAGTGTATTTTTGACCACTGTGTTTCTGACCAGTGTGTTTCTGGCCACTGTGTTTCTGACGAGTGTGTTTCTGACCACTGTGTCTCTGACCACTGTGTTTCTGACCCGTGTGTTTCTTACCAGTGTGTTCCTGACCACTGTGTTCCTGACCAGTGTGTTTCTGACCAGTGTGTTTATGACCACTGTGTTTCTGACCACTGTGTTTCTCACCAGTGTGTTTCGGGCCAGTGTGTTTCTGACCAGTCTGTTTCTTCCCAGTGTGTTTCTGACCACAATGTTTTGACCACTGTGTTTCTGACCACTGCCAGACCACCTTGTTTCTGACCGGTGTGTTCCTGACCGGTGTGTTTGTGACCACTCTATTTCTGACCAGTGTGTTTTGGAGAACTGTGTTTCTGACCATTAAGTTTCTGACAAGTGTGTTTCTGACAAGCGTGTTTCTGTTCAGTGTGTTTCTGACCAGTGTGTTTCTGACCAGTGCGTTTTTTACCAGTGTGTTTCTGACCAGTGTGTTTCTGATCAGTGTGTTTCTCACGAGTGTGTTTCTGACCACTGTGTTTCTGACCAGTGTGTTTCTGACCAGTGCGTTTTTTACCAGTGTGTTTCTGACCAGTGTGTTTCTGATCAGTGTGTTTCTCACGAGTGTGTTTCTGACCACTGTGTTTCTGACCCCTGCGTTTTTGACTGGTGTATTTATGACCACCGTGTTTCTGATCACTGTGTTTCTGACCACCATGTTTCTGACCAGCATGTTTCTGATCACCGTGTTTCAGACCAGTGTGTTTCTGACTGGTGTATTTATGACCACCGTGTTTCTGATCACTGTGTTTCTGACCACCATGTTTCTGACCAGCATGTTTCTGATCACCGTGTTTCAGACCAGTGTGTTTCTGACTGGTGTATTTTTGACCACTGTGTTTCTGACTAGTGTGTTACTGACCAGTGTGTTTATGACCACAGTGTTTCTGACCAGTGTGTTTCTGACCACTGTGTTTCTGACCTGTGTGTTTCTTACCAGTGTCTTTCTGACCACTGTGTTCCTGACCAGTGTGTTTCTGACCAGTGTGTTTCTGACCACTGTGTTTCTGACCTGTGTGTTTCTTACCAGTGTCTTTCTGACCACTGTGTTCCTGACCAGTGTGTTTCTGACCAGTGTGTTTCTGACCACTGTGTTTCTGACCAGTGTCTTTCTGACCACTGTGTTTCTGACCAGTGTGTTTCTGACCACTGTGTTTCAGACCAGTGTGTTTCTGACCGCTGTGTTTCTGACCTGTGTGTTTCTGACCACAGTGTTTCTGACCACCGTGTTTCTGACCAGTGTGTTTCTGACCACTGTGTTTCTGACCAGTGTGTTTCTGACCACTGTGTTTCAGACCAGTGTGTTTCTGACC
The DNA here is from genome assembly GCA_023375785.1 of Penium margaritaceum. NCBI lineage: Eukaryota > Viridiplantae > Streptophyta > Zygnematophyceae > Desmidiales > Peniaceae > Penium > Penium margaritaceum. The sequence continues at coordinate 83,331 of SZWC01000156.1, read as the reverse complement.
GCTGTGTTTCTGACCTGTGTGTTTCTGACCACAGTGTTTCTGACCACCGTGTTTCTGACCAGTGTGTTTCAGACAGCCGTGTTTCAGACCACTGTGTTTCTGATTAGTGTGTTTCTGACCTCCGTTTTTCTGACGAGTGCGTTCTGACCCCTGTGTTTCTGACCAGTGTGTTTATGACCAGTGTGTTCATGACCACTGTGTTGATAACCGCTGAGTTTCTGACCAGTGTGTTTTTCAACACCGTGTTTCTGACCAGTGTGTTTCTGACCATTGTGTTTCTGACCAGTGTGTTTCTGACCACTGTGTCTGTGACCAGTGTGTTTCTGACCATTGTGTTTCTGACTAGCGTGTTTGTGACCACTTTGTTTTTGACCCCTGTGTTTCTGACCAGTGTGTTTCTGACCAGTGTGTTTCTGACCACTGTGTTTCTGACCAGTGTGTTTCTGACCAGTGTGTTTCTGACCACTGTGTTTCTGACTAGTGTGGTTATGACCACTGTGACTATGATCAGTGTGTTTATGACCAGTGTGTTTATGACCACTGCGTCTCTGACCACTGCGTTTCTGACCACTATGTTTCTGACCAGTATGTTTCCGACCACTATGTTTATGAGCAGTTTGTTTCTGACCAGTATGTTTCGGACCACTGTGTTTCTGACCAGTGTGTTTCTGACCACTGTGTTAAAGACCAGTTTGTTTCTGACTAGTGTGTTTCTGACCAGTGTGTTTCTGACCAGTGTGTTTCTGACCAGTGTGTTTTTGACCACTGTGTTTGTGACCACTGTGGTTCAGAACACTGTGTTTCTGACCAGTGTGTTTCTGACCACTCTGTTTCTGACCACTGTGTTGCTGACCAATGTCTTTCTGACCACTGTCTTTGTGACCACTGTGTTTCTGACCACAGGTTTCCTGACCAGTGTGTTTCTGACCAGTGTATACTTGACCAGTGTGTTTCAGACCTGTGTGTTTTTTACAACTTTGTTTCTGACCACTGTATTTCTGACCGCTGTGTCTCCAACCAATGTGTTTCTGACCAGTGTGTTTCCGACCACCGTGTTCCTGACCACTGTGTTTCTAACCGCTGTGTTTCTGACCAGTGTGTTTCTGACCAGTGTGTTTCTGACCAGTGTGATTATGACCACTGTGTTTCTGTCCAGTGTGTTTCTGAACACTGTGTTTCTGAAGAGTGTGTTTCTGACCACTGTGTTTCTGAACACTGTGTTTCTGACCTGTGTGTTTCTTACCTGTGTGTTTCTGACCACTGTGTTCCTGGCCGGGTGTTTCTGACCAGTGTGTTTCTGACCACTTTGTTTCGGACGAGTGTGTTTCTGACCAAATTGTTCTGGCCAGTGTGTTTCTTACCAGTGTGTTTCTGACCAGTGTGTTTCAGACCAGTGTGTTTCTGACCGCTGTGTTCCTGACCAGTGTGTTTTTGACCAGTGTGTTTCTGACCAGTGTGTTTCTGACCAGTGTGTTTCTGACCAGCGTGTTTCTGACCACTGTGTTTCTGACCACTGTGTTTCTGACCACTGTGTTTCTGACCAGTGTGTTTCTGACCACTGTGTTTCTGACCAGTGTGTTTCTGACCAGTGTGTTTCAGACCAGTGTGTTTCTGACCGCTGTGTTCCTGACCAGTGTGTTTCTGACCAGTGTGTTTCAGACCAGTGTGTTTCTGACCGCTGTGTTTCTGACCAGTGTGTTTCTGATCAGTGTGTTTCTCACGAGTGTGTTTCTGACCACTGTGTTTCTGACCACTGTGTTTCTGACCACTGTGTTTCTGACCAGTGTGTTTCTGACCACTGTGTTTCTGACCAGTGTGTTTCTCACCACTGTGTTTCTGACCTGTGTGTTTCTGACCACAGTATTTCTGACCACCGTGTTTCTGACCAGTGTGTTTCTGACAACTGTGTTTGTGACCATTGTGTTTCTGATTAGTGTGTTTCTAACCACCGTGTTTCTGACCAGTGCATTTCTGAGCACTGTGATTCAGACCACTGTGTTTCTGACCAGTGTGTTTCTGATCACCATGTTTCAGACCTGTGTGTTTCTGACCATTGTGTTTCTGACCAGTGTGTTTCTGACAACTGTGTTTGTGACCATTCTGTTTCTGACCAGTGTGTTTCTGACCAGCGTGTTTATGACCACTTTGTTTCTGACAAGTGTGTTTCTGACCAGTGTGTTTCAGACCAGTGTGTTTCTGACCACTGTGTTTCTGACCATTGTGTTTCTTACCAGTGTGTTTCTGACCACTGAATTTCTGACCAGTGTGTTTATGACCACTGTGATTCTGATCATTGTGTTTGTGACTGGTGTGTTTATGACCACTGTGTTTCTGACCACTGCGTTTCTGACCAGTGTGTTTCTGACGAGTGTGTTTCTGACCACTGTGTTTCTGACCAATGTGTTCCTCACCACTGTGTTTCTGACCAGTGTGTGTCTGACCAGTGTGTTTTTGACCACTGTGTGTCTGGCCACTGTGTGTCTGACCACTGTGTTGATGACCACTGAGCTTGTGACGACTGTGTTTCTGACCACTGTGTTTCTTACCACTGTGTTTCTGACCAGTGTGTTTCTGACCACTGTGTTTTTTACCAATGTGTTCCTGACCACTATGCTTGTGACCACTGTGTTTCTGACCACTGTGTTTCTGACCACTGTGTTTCTGACCAGTGTGTTTCTGACCACTCTATTTCTGACCAGTGTGTTTTTGAGGACTGTGTTTCAGACCATTGTTTTTCTGACCAGTATGTATCTGACCAGTGTGTTCTGGTCAGTGTGTTTCTGACCAGTGTGTTTCTGACCACTATGTTTCTGACCAGTGTGTGTCTGACCAGTGCGTTTCTGACCTGTGTGTTTCTGACAACTGCGTTTCTGACCAGTGTGTTTCTGACCACTGTGTTTCTGACCA
>SZWC01000156.1:28016-73933 GCA_023375785.1 Penium margaritaceum | reverse complement strand
TGTGTTTCTGACCAGTGTGTTTCTGACCACTGTGTTTCTTTTCAGTGAGTTTCTGACCAGTGACTTTCTAACCAGTGTGTTTCTCACTAGTGTGTTTATGACCACTGTAATTCTGACCCCTGCGTCTCTGACCACTGTGTGTCTGACCAATGTGTTTCTGAGCACTGTGTTTCTGACCAGTGTGTTTCTGACCATCGTGATTCTCACCAGTGCGTTTCCGACCACTGTGATTCTGACCAATGTGTTTATGACCAGTTTGTTTATGACCACTGTGTTTCTGACCGATGCGTTTCTTACCAGTGTGTTTCTGACCACAGTGTTTCTGACCAATGTGTTTCGGACCACTGTGTTTCTGACCAGTGTGTTTCTGGCCACTGTATTTCTGACCAGTGCGTTTGTGACCACTGTGTTTCTGACCGCTGTCTTTCTGACCAGTGTGTTTCTGACCACTGTGTATCTGACCAGCGTGTTTCTGACCAATGTGCTTATGACCGCTGAGTTTCTGACCACTTTTTTTCTGACTACTGTGTTTCTGACCACTGTGTTTCTGACCAGTGTGTTTCTGACCACTGTGTTTCTGACCAATGTGTTCCTGACGAATATATTTCTGACCAGTGTGTTTCTGACCACTGTATTTCTGACCACTGTGCTTGTGTCCAGTGTGTTTCTGACCACTGTGTTTCTGACCAGTGTGTTTCTGACCACTGTGTTTCTGACCGCTGTCTTTCTGACCAGTGTGTTTCTGACCACTGTGTTTCTGACCGCTGTCTTTCTGACCAGTGTGTTTCTGACCACTGTGTTTCTGACCGCTGTCTTTCTGACCAGTGTGTTTCTGACCACTGTGTTTCTGACCGCTGTCTTTCTGACCAGTGTGTTTCTGACCACTGTGTTTCTGACCGCTGTCTTTCTGACCAGTGTGTTTCTGACCACTGTGTTTCTGACCGCTGTCTTTCTGACCAGTGTGTTTCTGACCACTGTGTTTCTGACCGCTGTCTTTCTGACCAGTGTGTTTCTGACCACTGTGTTTCTGACCGCTGTCTTTCTGACCAGTGTGTTTCTGACCACTGTGTTTCTGACCGCTGTCTTTCTGACCAGTGTGTTTCTGACCACTGTGTTTCTGACCGCTGTCTTTCTGACCAGTGTGTTTCTGACCACTGTGTTTCTGACCGCTGTCTTTCTGACCAGTGTGTTTCTGACCACTGTGTATCTGACCAGTGTGTTTCTGACCACTGTGCTTATGACCGCTGAGTTTCTGACCACTTTTTTTCTGGCTACTGTGTTTCTGACCACTGTGTTTCTGACCAATGTGTTTCTGACCACTGTGTTTCTGACCAGCGTGTTTCTGACCAATGTGTTTCAGACCTATGGGTTTCTTACCAGTGTGTTTTCGACATGTGTGTTTATGATTAGTGATTATCTGACCAGTGTGTTTATGACCACTGTGATTCTGACCCCTGTGTTTCTGTCCACTGTGTTTCTGACCACTCTGTTTCTGACCGCTGTGTGTCTGACCAGTGTGTTTCTGACCAGTGTGTTTCTAACCTGTACGTTTCTGACCAGTCTGTTTTTGATCACTGCGTTTCTGTCCAGTGTGTTTCAAACCACTGTGTGTATGACACTGTGTTTCTGACTACTGTGTTTCTGACGACTGTGTTTCTGACCACTGTGTTTCTGACCAGTGTGTTTCTGACCAGTGTGTTTCTGACCACTGTGTTTCTGACCAGTGTGTTTCTGACAACTGTGTTTCTGACCGATGTGTTTCCGACCAGTGTGTTTCTGACCGCTGTGTGTCTGACCACCGGGTTTCTGACCATCATGTTTCTCACCACTGTGTTTTTGACCTGTGTGTTTATGACCACTATGCTTTTGACCAATGTGTTCCCGACCAATATGTTTGTGACCACTGTGTTTCTGACCACTGTGTTTCTGACCACTGTGTTTCTGACCAGTTTGCTTCTGACGTGTTTCTGACTACTGTGTTTCTGACGACTGTGTTTCTGACCAACCACTGTGTTTCTGACCAGTGTGTTTCTGACCAGTGTGTTTCTGACCGCTGTGTTTCTGACCGTTGTGTTTCTGACGGCTGTGTTTCTGACCACTGTGTTTCTGACCAGTGTGGTTCTGACCAGTGTGTTTCTGTCCACTGTGTTTTTGACCGGTGTGTTTCTGACCAATGTGTTTCTGACCACAGTGTTTATGACCAGTAAGTTTCAGACCACTGTGTTCCTGACCAGTGTGTTTCTATCTAGTTTGTTTCTGACCGCTGTGTTTCCGACCACTATGTTTCTGACCAGTGTGTTTCTGACCAGTGTGTTTCTGACCAATGTGTTTCTGACCACTCTATTTCTGACCAGTGTGTTTTTGACCACCGTGTTCCAGACCATTGTGTTTCTGACCAGTGTGTTTCTGACCAGTGTGTTTCTGTCCACTTTGTTTTTGACCAGTGTGTTTCTGTCCAATGTGTTTCTGACCACAGTGTTTCTGACCAGTGTGTTTCTGACCACTATGTTTCTGACCAGTGTGTTTCTAACCAGTGTGTTTCTGACCAGTGTGTTTCTGACCACTGTGTTTCTGACCAATGTGTTCCTGACGAATATATTTCTGACCAGTGTGTTTCTGACCACTGTATTTCTGACCACTGTGCTTGTGTCCAGTGTGTTTCTGACCACTATGTTTCTGACCACTCTGTTTCTGACGACTGTGTTTCTGTCCATTGTGTTTCTGACCACTGTGTTTCTGACCATTTTGTTTCAGACCACTTTGTTTCTGATCACTCTCTTTTTAACCAGAGTGTTTCTGGCCACTATGTTTGTAAACAGTGTGTTTCTGACCAGTGTGTTTCTGACCAGTGTGTTTCTGACCAATGTGTTTCTGACCACTCTATTTCTGACCAGTGTGTTTTTGACCACCGTGTTCCAGACCATTGTGTTTCTGACCAGTGTGTTTCTGACCAGTGTGTTTCTGACCAGTGTGTTTCTGACCAGTGTGTTTCTGACCACTGTGTTTCTGACCAGTGTGTGTCTGACCAGTAAGTTTCTGACCAGTGTGTTTCTGACTACTGCGTTTTCGACCAATGCCTTTCCGACCACTGTGTTTATGACCACTGTGTTTCTGACCACTGTGTTTCTGACCACTTTGTTTCTGACCCCTGTGTTCTTGACCACTGTTTTTCTTATCAGTGAGTTCCTGACCAGTGTGTTCCTGACCAGTGTGTTTCTCACTAGTCTGTTTATGACCACTGTGTTTCCGACCCCTGCGTCTCTGACCAGTGTGTTTCTGACCACTGTGTTTCTGAGTACTGCGTTTCTGACCAGTGTGTTTCTGACCATCGTGTTTCTGACCAGTGTGTTTCTGACCACTGTGATTCTGATCTGTGTGTTTATGACCAGTCTGTTTATGACCACTGTGTTTCTGACCGTTGCGTTTCTGACCAGTGTGTTTCTGACCAGTGTGTTTCTGACCACTGTGTTTCTGACCAATGTGTTTCTGACCACTGTATTTCGGACCACTGTGTTTCTGACCACTGTCTTTTTGACCAGCGTGTTTCTGACCACTTTCTTTCTGACCAGCGTGTTTCTAACCACTGCGTATCTGACCAGCGTGTTTCTGACCACTGTACTTATGACCACTGTGTTTCTGACCACTTTGTTTCTGACCACTGTGTTTCTGACCGATGTGTTTCTGACCAATGTGTTTCTGACCACTGTGTTGCTGACCAATGTGTTCCTGACGAATATGTTTCTGACCACTGTGTTTCTGACCACTGTGTTTCTGACCACTGTGTTTTTGACCAATGTGTTTCTGACCAATGTGATTCTGACCGGTGTTTTTCTGACGACTGTGTTTCTGACCACTGTGTTTCCGACCATCGTGTTTCTGACAAGTGTGTTTCTGACCAGTGTGTTTGTGACTACTGTGTTTATGACCATTGTGTTTCTGACCAGTGTGTTTCAGACCAGTGTGTTTCTGACCAGCGTGTTTCTGACCACTGTGTTTCTGACCACTGTGTTTCTGACCACTGTATTTGTCTCCAGTGTGTTTCTGACCACTGTGTTTCTGACAAGTGTGTTTCTGACGATTGTGTTTCTGACCATTGTGTTTCTGACCACTGTGTTTCTGACCAGTGTGTTTCTGACCACTGTGTTTCTGACCACTGGCTTTCTGACCAGTGTGTTTCTGGCCTCTGTGTGTCTGACCAGTGTGTTTCTGACTAGTGTGTTTTTGACCAGTGTGTTTCTGACCACTGTGTTTCTGACCAGTGTGTTTCTAACCACTGTGTTTCTGACCACTGTGTTTCTGACCAGTGTGTTTCTGACCAGTGTGTTTCTGACCACTGTGTGTCTGACCAGTGTGTTTCTGACCAATGTGTTTCTGACCACTGTGTTGCTGACCAATGTGTTTCTGACGAATATGTTTCTGACCACTGTGTTTCTGACCACTGGGTTTCTGACCAGTGTGTTTCTGGCCAGTGTGTGTCTGACCAGTGTGTTTCTGACCACTGTGTTTCTGACCAGTGTGTTTCTAACCACTGTGTTTCTGACCACTGTGTTTCTGACCAGTGTGTTTCTGACCAGTGTGTTTCTGACCACTGTGCTTCTGACCACTGGGTTTCTTACCTGTGTGTTTCTGAGCAGTGTGTTTCTGACAAGTATTTTTCTGACCAGTGTGCTTCTGAACACTGTGATTTTGACCCCTATGTTTCTGACCAGTGTGTTTCTAACCGCCGTGTTTCTGACCACTGTGTTTCTGACCAGTGTGTTTCTGACCAGTGTGTTTCTGAACCCTGTGTTTCTGACCAGTGTGTTTATCACCACTGTGAGTCTGATCAGCTCGTTTATGACCAGTGTGTTTACGACCACTCTGTTACTGACCACTGCGCTTCTGACCATTGTGTTTATGACCAGTGTGTTTCTGACCACAATATTTATGACCAGTGTGTTTCTGACCACTGTGTTTCTAACCCGTGGGTTTATGACCAGTGTATTTCTGACCACTGTATTTCTGACCAGTGTGTTTCTGACGAGTGTGATTCTGACCAATGTGTTTCTGACCTGTGTGCTTCTGACCATTGTGTGTCTGAGCACCGTGTTTCTGACCGCTGTGTTTATAACCACTGTGTTTGTGACGACTGTGTTTCTGACCACCGTGTTTCTCACCCCTGTGTTTCTGACCTGTGTGTTTCTGACCACTGTGCTTTTGACCAATGTGTTCCCGACCAATATATTTCTGACCATTGTGTTTCTGACCGCTGTGTTTCTGACCGCTGTGTTTCTGACCACTGTGTTTCTGACCAGTGTGTTTCTGACCAGTGTGTTTCTGTCCAGTATACTTTTGACCAGTGTGTTTTTGACCAATGTGTTTCTGACCACAGTGTTTCTGACCAGTGTGTTTCTGACCACTGTGTTCCTGACCAGTGTGTTTCTGACCAGTGTGTTTATGACCACTGTGTTTCTGACCAGTGTGTTTCTGACCTGTTTGTTTCTGACCACTATGTTTCTGACCAGTGTGTTTATGACCACTGTGTTTCTGATCAGTGTGTTTCTGACCACTATGTTTCTGACCAGTGTGTTTCTGACCACTGTGTTTCTGACCACTGTGTTTCTGACTTCTGTGTTTTTTACCACTGTGTTTCTGACCAGTGTGTTTATGACCATTGTGTTCCTGACCAGTGTGTTTCTGACCACTGTGTTTCTGACCAGTGTGTTTCTGACCACTGTGTTTCCAACCAGTGTGTTTCTGACCAGTGTGTTTCCAACCAGTGTGTTTCTAACCACTTTGCTTATGACCATCGTGTCGGAATATGAATCTGACAGAGCGTGACATACTCGAGATTAAAATATCAATAATGTTCTAGCTCTGGCTTATAACTACCTTGGTCATCACCTCAGACTACCCGTTGACGGTCATCTACCTATCAACGGCCATCCTATCGAGGGATCCCGTAATAAGCAAATTCATCGCAAGCGCATCCGCCTAGCGCAGACGAAGCCGTTACTCATGTCCTCTATTCTGTTCTATTGTACACATGGAGGATGTTCAGTCCCTCCCTAGTTAACCAGAACAGTTCTGCTCATCCTGTTCCCCCTTGGTTCCGCGGCTTCGTCGCTGTGTCTTCGCTCTGCTCGCCCCTTGCATTTCCTGTCTTCGCCAGCCCCTCTTAACTCTTTGCTCCGTCACTCTCGCTCCTTCACTCAGCTCTCTAACTCCGCCAACCATCACTCATCTCGCCAGTTCTCTTTCACACCAGCTTGTCTACCTCAACTACCATGCGTGTCCGCCTCTATCAGCTTCCGCGAATAACTCCTCGCACCGCTCTCGCCTACGTCACTCCACTGACCTACACTTGCATGACCTGACACTTCTGCCCGCTTATGTTGCTGCTATTCTCGTGTCTACATCCTTCTGACACACCGTGTTCCTGACCACTATGTTTCTGACCACTGTGTTTCTGACAAGTGTGTTTCTCACCAGTGTGTTTGTGACCACTGTGTTTATGACCATTGTGTTTATGACCAGTGTGTTTCTGACCAGTATGTTTCTGACCACTGTGTTTCTGACCACAGTGTTTCTGACCACTGTGTTTCTGACCACTGTGTTTGTCTCCAGTGTGTTTCTGACCACTGTGTTTCTGACCAGTGTGTTTCTGACGACTGTGTTTCTGACCATTGTGATTCTGACCAGTGTGTTTCTGACCAGTGTGTTTCTGACCACTGTGTTTCTGACCACTGTCTTTCTGGCCAGTGTGTTTCTGGCCACTGTGTTTTTTACCAGTGTGTTTATGGCTAGTGTGTTTCTGACCAGTGTGTTTCTGACCAGTGTTTCTGACCAGTGTGTTTCTAACCACTGTGTTTCTGACCAGTGTGTTTCTGACCAGTGTGTTTCTGACCAGTGTGTTTCTGACCACTGTGTTTCTGACCACTGGGTTTCTTACCTGTGTTTTTCTGAGCAGTGTGTTTCTGACAAGTATATTTCTGACCAGTGTGTTTCTGAACACTGTGATTTTGACCCCAGTGTTTCTAACCAGTGTGTTCTGACCACCGTGTTTCTGACCACTGTGTTTCTGACCAGTGTGTTTCTGACCAGTGTGTTTCTGAACACTGTGTTTCTGACCAGTGTGTTTGTCACCACTGTGAGTCTGATCAGTTCGTTTATGACCAGTGTGTTTACGACCACTCTGTTACTGACCACTGTGCTTCTGACCAGTGTGTTTATGACCAGTGTGTTTCTGACCACTGTATTTCTGACCAGTGTGTTTCTGACCACTGTGTTTCTGACCGGTGGATCTATGACCAGTGTGTTTCTGACCACTGTATTTCTGACCAGTGTGTTTCTGACGAGTGTGTTTCTGACCAATGTGTTTCTGACCAGTGTGCTTCTGACCACCGTGTGTCTGACCACCGTGTTTCGGACCGCTCTGTTTATAACCACTGTGTTTGTGACGACTGTGTTTCTGACCACCGTGTTTCTCACCGCTGTGTTTCTGACCTGTGTGTTTCTGACCACTGTGCTTTTGACCAATGTGTTCCCGACCAATGTGTTTCTGACCACTGTGTTTCTGACCCTGTGTTTCTGACCGCTGTGTTTCTGACCACTGTGTTTCTGACCAGTGTGTTTCTGACCAGTGTGTTTCTGTCCAGTATATTTTTGACCAGTGTGTTTTTGACCAACGTGTTTATGAACAACGTGTTTCTGACCAGTGTGTTTCTGACCACTGTGTTCCTGACCAGTGTGTTTCTGACTAGTGTGTTTATGACCACTGTGTTTCTGACGAGTGTGTTTCTGACCAGTGTGTTTCTGACCACTATGTTTCTGACCAGTGTGTTTATGACAACTGTGTTTCTGACCAGTGTGTTTCTGACCACTATGTTTCTGACCAGTGTGTTTATGACCACTGTGTTTCTGACTTGTGTGTTTCTGACCACTATGTTTCTGACCAGTGTGTTTCTGACCACTGTGTTTCTGACCACTGTGTTTCTGACTTCTGTGTTTCTGACCACTGTGTTTCTGACCAGTGTGTTTCTGACCATTGTGTTCCTGACTTGTGTGTTTCTGACCACTGTGTTTCTGACCAGTGTGTTTCTGACCATTGTGTTTCCAGCCAGTGTGTTTCTGACCAGTGTGTTTCCGACCAGTGTGTTTCTGACCACTTTGCTTATGACCATGTGTCGGAATATGATTATGACAGAGTGTGACATACTCGAGATTTATATCTCAATAACGGTTTAGCTCTAGCTTAGAACCGCCTTGGTCATCACCTCTGACTACCCGTTAACGGTCATCTACCTATCAACGGCCATCCTATCGAGGGATCCCCTAATAAGCGGATTCATCGCAAGCGCGTCCCGGTAGCGCAGAAGAAGCCGTTACTCATGTTTTCTATTCTGTTTTATTGTACACATGGAGGATGCTCATTCCCTCCCTAGTTAACCAGAACAGTTCTGCTCATCGTGTTCCCCCTTGGTTCTGCGGCTTCGCTGCCATGTCTTTGCTCTGCTCGCCCCTCGCATTTCCTGTCTTCGCCAGCCCCTCTCAACTCTTTGCTCCGTCACTCTCGCTCCTTCGCTCAGCTCTTTTACTCCGCCAATCATCACTCATCTTGCCAGTACTCTTTCACATCAACATGTCTACCTCAACTACCATGCGTCTCGGCCTCTATCAGCTTCCGCGACTAACTCCTCGCACCGCTCTCGCCTACGTCACTCCACTGTCGTACACTTGCATGACCTAACACTTTTACCTGCTTCTGTAGCTGCTGTTCTCATGTCTACATTCTTCTGACACACCGTGTTTCTGACCACTATGTTTCTGACCGCTGTGTTTCTGACCAGTGTGATTCCCACTAGTGTGTTTCTGACCAGTGTGTTTCTGTCCAGTGTGTTTCTGACCACCATGTTTGTGGCCACTGTGTTTCTGACCAGTGTGTCTCTGACCAGTGTGTTTCTGACCAGTGTGTTTCTGACCATTGTGTTCCTGACCACAGTGATTCTGACCAGTGTTTTTATGACCACTGTGTTTATGACCACTATGTTGCTCACCACTGCGTTTCTGACCAGTGTGTTTCTGACCAGTGTGTTTCTTTCCACTGAGTCTCTGATCAGTTTGTTTCTGACCAGTGTGTTTCTGACCAGTATGTTTCTGACCACAGTGTTTCTGACCAGTGTGTTTCTGACCAGTGTGTTTCTGACCACTGTCTTTCTGGCCAGTGTGTTTCTTTCCACCGTGTATCTGACTAGTATGTTTCTGACCACTGTGTTTCTGACCAGTGTGTTTCTGACCACTTTGTTTCTGACCACTGTGTTTCTGACCGATGTGTTTTTGACCAGTGTGTTTCTGACCACTGTGTTTCTGACCAATGTGTTCCTGACAAATATGTTTCTGACCACTGTGTTTCTGACCACTGTGTTTCTGACCACTGTGTTTCTGACCAATGTGTTTCTGACCACTGTGTTTCTGACCAGTGTGTTTCTGACCACTGTGTTTCTGACCACTGTGCTTCTGACCACTGTGTTTCTGACCAATGTGTTCCTGACAAATACGTTTCTGACCACTGTGTTTCTGACCACTGTGCTTCTGACCACTGTGTTTCTGACCAATGTGTTCCTGACAAATACGTTTCTGACCACTGTGTTTCTGACCACTGTGCTTCTGACCACTGTGTTTCTGACCAATGTGTTCCTGACAAATATGTTTCTGACCACTGTGTTTCTGACCACTGTGTTTCTGACCACTGTGTTTCTGACCAATGTGTTTCTGACCACTGTGTTTCTGACCAGTGCCTTTCTGACCAATGTGTTTCTGACCAGTGTGTTTCTGACCACTGTGTTTCCGACCATCGTGTTTCTGACAAGTGTGTTTCTGACCAGTGTGTTTGTGACAACTGTGTTTATGACCATTGTGTTTCTGACCAGTGCGATTCTGACCAGTGTGTTTCTGACCAGTGTGTTTTTTACCAGTGTGTTTCTGACCACTGTGTTTATGACCACTGTGTTTGTCTCCAGTGTGTTTCTGACCACTATGTTTCTGACCAGTGTGTTTCTGACGACTGTGTTTCTGACCATTGTGTTTCTGACCACTGTGTCTCTGACCAGTTTTTTTCTTACCACTGTGTTTCTGACCACTGTCTTTCTGACCAGTGTGTTTCTGGCCACTGTGTTTCTGACCAGTGTGTTTCTAACCAGTGTGTTTCTGACCAGTGTGTTTCTGACCACTGTGTTTCTGACCAGTGTGTTTCTAACCAGTGTTTCTGACCACTGTGTTTCTGACCAGTGTGTTTCTGACCAGTGTGTTTTTGACCACTGTGTTTCTTACCACTGGGTTTCTTACCAGTGTGTTTCTGAGCAGTGTGTTTCTCACAAGTGTTTTTCTGACCAGTGTGTTTCTGAACACTGTGATTTTGACCCCTGTGTTTCAGACCAGTGTGTTTCTGACTACTGTGTTTCTGACCACTGTGTTTCTCACCGGTGTGTTCCTGCCCAGTGTGTTTCTGAACACTGTGTTAATGAACAGTGTGTTTATCACCACTGTGAGTCTGATCAGTCTGTTTATGACCAGTGTGTTTACGACCACTCGGTTACTGACCACTGCGCTTCTGACCAGTGTGTTTATGACCAGTGTGTTTCTGACCACTGTATTTCTGACCAGTGTGTTTTGGACCACTGTGTTTCTGACTGGTGGGTTTATGACCAGTGTGTTTCTGACCACTGTATTTCTGACCAGTGTGTTTCTGACGACTGTGTTTCTGACCAATGTGTTTCTGACCAGTGTGCTTCTGACCAGTGTGTGTGTGACCACCGTGTTTCTGACCACTGTGTTTATAAGCACTGTGTTTGTGAAGACTGTGTTTCTGACCACCGTGTTTCTCACCGCTATGTTTCTGACCTGTGTGTTTCTGACCACTGTGCTTTTGACCAATGTGTTCCCGACCAATATGTTTGTGACCACTATGTTTCTGACCACAGTGTTTCTGACCACTGTGTTTCTGACCAGTGTGCTTCTGACCGGTGTGTTTCTGACCAGTGTGATTCCGACCAGTGTGTTTCTGACCACTGTGTTTCTGACCGCTGTGTTTCTGACCGCTTTGTTTCAGAGCACTGTGTTTCTGACCAGCTTGTTTCTGACCAGTGTGTTTCTGTCCACTATGTTTTTGACCAGTGTGTTTTTGACCAATGTGTTTCTGACCACAGTCTTTCTGACCAGTGTGTTTCTGACCACTGTGTTCCTGACCAGTGTGTTTCTTACCAGTGTGTTCATGACCACTGAGTTTCTCATCAGTGTGTTTCTGACCAGTGTGTTTCTGACCACTATGTTTCTGACCGGTGTGTTTATGACCACTGTGTTTCTGACCAGTGTGTTTCTGACCACTATGTTTCTGACCAGTGTGTTCCTGACCACTGTGTTTCTGACCACTGTGTTTCTGACCACTGTGTTTCTGACCACTGTTTTTCTGACCACTGTGTTTCTGACCATTGTGTTTCTGACCATTGTGTTTCCAACCAGTGTGTTTCTGACTAGTGTGTTTCTGACCAGAGTGTTTCTGACCAGTGTTTTTCTGGCCACTGCGTTTCTGACCACCGTGTTTCTGACCACTGTCTTCCTGACCAGTGTGTTTCTGTCCACTATGTTTCTGACCAGTGTATTCCTGACCACTGTGTTTCTGACCACTGTGTTTCTGACCACTGTGTTTCTGACCACTGTTTTTCTGACCACTGTGTTTCTGACCATTGTGTTTCTGACCATTGTGTTTCCAACCAGTGTGTTTCTGACTAGTGAGTTTCCTACCAGTGTGTTTCTGACCACTTTGCTTACAACCATAGTGTCGGAATATGAATCTGTCAGGGCGTGACATACCCGAGATTAAAATCTCAATAACGGCTTAGCTCCGGCTTAGAACCACCTTGGTCATCACCTCCGACTACCTGTTAACGGTCCTCAACCTATCAACGGCCATCATATCGAGGGATCCCCTAATAGGCGGATTCATCGCAAGCGCGTCCGGCTAGCGCAGAAGAAGCTGTTACTCATCTCCTCTCTTCTGTTCTATTGTACATATGGAGGATGTTCATTCCCTCCATAGTTAACCAGAACATATCTGCTCATCTTGTTCCCCCTTGGTTCCGCGGCTTCGCCGCCGTGTCTTCGCTCTGCTCTTCCCTCGCATTTCTTGTCTTTGCCAGCCCCTCTCGACCCTTTGCTCCGTCACTCTTGCT
The DNA here is from genome assembly GCA_023375785.1 of Penium margaritaceum. NCBI lineage: Eukaryota > Viridiplantae > Streptophyta > Zygnematophyceae > Desmidiales > Peniaceae > Penium > Penium margaritaceum. Next base: position 61,727 of record SZWC01000156.1, on the reverse strand, counting down.
CCTTCCCTCAGCTCTCTCACTCCGCCAACCATCACTCATCTCGCCAGTACTCTTTTACATCAACTTGTCTACCTCAACTACCATGCGGCTCGGCCTCTATCAGCTTCCGCGACTAACTCCTCACACCGCTCTTGCCTACGTCACTCCACTGACGTACACTTGCATGACCTGACGCTTCTGCCTGCTTCTGCTCCTGCTGTTCTCGTGTCTACATTCTTCTGACACACCGTGTTTCTGACCACTATGTTTGTGACCACTGTGTTTCTGACCAGTGTGATTACGACCAGTGTGTTTCTGACCAGTGTGTTTCTGTCCAGTGTGTTTCTGACCACCATGTTTTTGGCCACTGAGTTTCTGACCAGTGTGTCTCTGACCAGTGTGTTTCTGACCAGGGTGTTCCTGACCATTGTGTTCCTGACCAATTTGATTCTGACCAGTGTGTTTATGACCAGTGTGTTTATGACCACTGTGTTGCTCACCCCTGTGCTTCTTACCAGTGTGTTTCTTTCCACTGAGTTTCTGATCAGTGTGTTTCTGACCAGTGTGTTTCTGACCAGTATGTTTCTGACCATTGTGTTTCTGACCAGTGTGTTTCTGACCACTGTGTTTCTGACCACTGTCTTTCTGACCAGTGTGTTTCTGACCACTATGTGTCTGAACAATATGTTTCTGACCACTGTGTTTATGACCACTGTGTTTCTGACCACTTTGTTTCCGACCAGTGTTTCTGACCACTGTGTTTCTGACCACTGTGTTTTTGACCAATGTTTTCCTGACGAATATGTTTTTGACCAGTGTGTTTCTGACCAATGTGTGTCTAACCACTGTGTTTTTGACCACTGTGTTTATGACCACTGTGTTTGTGACGACTGTGTTTCCAACCACTGTGTTTCTGACCACTGTGTTTCTGACCAGTGTGTTTCTGACCACTGTGTTTTTGACCAATGTGTTCGTGACCACTATGTTTGTGACCACTGTGTTTCTGACCACTGTGTGTCTGACCGCTGTGCTTCTGACCAGTGTGTTTCTGACCAGTGTATTTCTGGCCACTGTGTTTCTGACCAGTGTGTTTCTGACCACCGTGTTTATGACCACAGTGTTTCTGACCAGCGTGTTTTGTACCGATGTGTTCCTGACCACTGTGTTATCGACCACTGTGTTTCTCACCACTGTGTTACTTACCACTGTGTTTCTTACCAGTGTGTTTCTGACCACTGTGTTTCGGACCACTTTGTTTATGACCACAGTGTTTCGGACCATTGTGTTTCTGACCACCGAGTTTCTGACCAGTGTGTTTCTGACTATGTGTTTATGACCAGTGTGTTTCTGACCACTGTGTTTCCGACCACTTTGTTTCTGATCAGTATGTGTCTGACCAATGTTTTTCTGACCACTGTGCTTATGACCACTGTGTTTCTGACCACTGTGCTTCTGACCACTGTGTTTCTGACCAGTATGTTTCTGACCAGTGTGTTTCTGACCAGTGTGTTTCATCCAGTGTGTCTCTGAACACAATGTTGCTGACCACTTTGTTTCTGGCCTGTGTGTTTCTTACCAGTGTGTTTCTGACCAGTGTGTTTCTGACCACTGTGTTTCTGAACACTATGTTTCTGACCACTGTGATTCTGACCAGTGTGTTCCTGACCAGTGTTTTTCTGACCACTCTATTTATGACCAGTGTGTTTTTGACCACTGTGTTTCTGACCATTGTGTCTCTGACCAGTGTGTTTCTGACCACTGTGTTTCTGACCAGTGTGTTTCTAACCAGTGCGTTGCTGACCAGCGTATTTCTGACCAATGCGTCTCAGACCAGTGTGTTTTTTACCACTGTGTTTGTGACACTGTGTTTCTGACCACTGTGTTTCTGACCACTGTGTTTCTGACTACTGTGTTTCTGACCAGTGTGTTTCAGACCAGCGTGTTTCTAACCACTGTGTTTCTAACCAGTGTGTTTCTAACCATTGTGTTTCTCACAACCGTGTTTCTGACCAGTGTGTTTCTGACCACTGTGTTTCTGACCACTGTGTTTCTTACCAGTGTGTTCCTAACCAGTGTGTTTCTGACCAGTGTGTTTCTGACCAGTGTGTTTCTCACTAGTGTGTTTCTGACCACTGTAATTCTGACCCCTGCGTCTCTGACCAGTGTGTTTCTGACCACTGTGTTTCTGAGCACTGTGTTTCTGACCAGTGTGTTTCTGACCACCGTGTTTCTGACCAGTGTGTTTCTGACCACTGTGATTCTGACCAGTGTTGTTATGACCAGTGTGTTTATGACCACTGTGTTGCTGACCGCTGCGTTTCTGAGCAGTGTGTTTCTGACCGGTGTGTTTCTGACCAGTGTGTTTCCGACCACTGTGTTTCTGACCAGTGTGTTTATGACCAGTGTGTTTCTTACCAGTGTGTTTCTGATCACTGTGTTTATGACCATTGTCTTTCTGACCAATGTGTTTCTGACCACTGTGTGTCTGACCAGCGTATTTCTGACCACTGTGTTTATGACCACTGTGTTTCTGACCACTTTGTTTCTGACCACTGTCTTTATGGCCACTGTGTCTCTGACAAGTGTGTTTCAGACCACTCTGTTTCTGACCAATGTGTTCCTGGCCAATATGTTTCTGACCACTGTGTTTCTGACCACTGTGTTTCTGACCACTGTGTTTTTAACCAGCGTGTTTCTGACAACTGTGTTTCTGACCAGTGTGTTTCTGACCATTGTGTTTCTGACTAGTGTGTTTCTGACCAGTGTGTGTGTGACCACTGCGTTTATGACCATTGTGTTTCTGACCAGTGTGTTTCCGACCAGTGTTTTTCTGGCCACTGTGTTTCTGACCAGTGTGTTTCGGACGAGAGTGTGTCTGACCACCGTGTTACTGACCACTGTGTTTCTGTCCAGTGTGTTTCTGACAACTGTGTTTCTGACCACTGCGTTTCTGACGACTGTGTTTCTGTCCACCGTGTTTCTGACTAATGTGTCTCTGACCACTGTGTTTCTGACCAATGTGTGTCTGACCACAGTGTTTCTGACCAGTGTGTTTCTGAGGACGGTGATACTGAACAGTGTGTTTAATACCATTGTGTTTATGACCAATGTGTTGCTGAACGCTCAATTCTGACCATTGTGTTTCTGAACAGTGTGTATCTGACCACTTTCTTTCTGACCATTGTGTTTCCGACCACTGTGTTCGTTAACAGTTTGTTTCTGACCAGTTTCTTTATGACCACTGTGTTACTGACCAGTGTTTTTCTGACCAATGTGTTTCTGACCACTATCTTTCTGACCAGGGTGTTTCTGACCACTGTTTGTCTTACCGGTCTGTTTCTGACCACTGTGTTTGAGACCAGTTTGTTTCTGACCACAGTGTTTATGACCACTGTGTTTCTGACCAGTGTGTTTATGATCGCTGTGTTTTTGACCAATTTGTTCATGACCGATATGTTTCTGACCACTGTGTTTCTGACCACTGTGTTTCTGACCACTGTGTTTCTGACCGTTGTGTATGTGACCACTGTGTTTCTGACCGCAGTGTCTTTGACCACTGTGTTTCTGACCAGTGTAATTCTGACCACTGTGTTTCTGACCAGTCTGTTTCTGACCACTGTCTTTCTGACCAGTGAGTTTCTGATCATTGTGGTTTGGACCACTGTGTCTCTGACCAGTGTGTTTCTGAGCAATGTTTTTCTCACCAGTGTTTTTCTGACGAGTGTGTTTCTAACCACTGTTTTTCTGACCGGTTTGTTTCTTCCAAGTGTGTTTATGACCAGTGTGTCTATGACCAGTGTGTTTCCGACAACTGTGTTTATGACCGGTGTTTTTCTGACCACTGTGTTTCTGACCAGTGTGTTTCTGACCACTGTGTTATTGTCCGCTGTGTTTCTGACCAGTGTGTTTCTGACCACTGTGTTTCTGACCACAGTGTTTCTGACTGCTGTGTTTCTGAATAGTGTGTTTCGGACCACCGTGCTTCTGACCGTTGTGTTTCTGACCACTGTGTTTCTGACCACTGTGTTGCTGACCAGTGTGTTTCTGACCACTGTGTTTCTGACCACTGTGTCCGTGACCAGTGTCTTTCTGTCCACTGTGTTTCTGACCCATGTGTTTCTGACCACTGTGTTTCTTACCAGTGTGTTTCTGGCCAGTGTTTTTCTAACCAGTGTGTTTCTCACCGGTGTGTTTCTGACCCGTGTGTTTCTGATCCCTGCGTTTCTGACCACTGTGTTTCAGTCCACTGTGTTTCTGACCAATGTGTCCCTGACCACTGTGTTCCTGACCAGTGTGTTTCTGACCACCGTGTTTCTGAAAAGTGTGTTTCTGACCACTGTGAGTCTGATCAGTGTGTTTATGACCAGTGTGTTTATGACCAATGTGTTGCTGACCGCTGCGTTTCTGACCAGTGTGTTTCTGACCACTGTGCTTCTGATCAGTGTGTTTCTGACCACTATGTTTGTGACCAGTGTGTTTCTGACCAGTGTGTTTCTGACCACTATGTTTCTGACCAGTTTGTTTATGACCACTGTGTTTCTGACCAGTGTGTTTCTGACCACTATGTTTGTGACCAGTGTGTTTCTCACCACTGTGTTTCTGACCACTGTGTTTCTGACCACTGTGTTTCTGACCACTGTGTTTCTGACCAGTGTGTTTCTGACCATTGTATTCCTGACCAGTGTGTTTCTGACCACTTTGTTTCTGAACAGTGTGTATCTGAAACCACTGTGTTTCCAACCAGTGTGTATCTGACCAGTGTGTTTACGACCAGTGTGTTTCTGACCACTTTGCTTATGACCATCGTGTCGGAATATGAATCTGACAGAGCGTGACATACTCGAGATTAAAATCTCAATAACGGTTTAGCTCCGGCTTAGAATCATCGCGGTCATCACCACTGACTACGCGTTAATGGTCATCTACCTATCAACGGCCATCCTATCGAGGGATCCCCTATTAAGCGGATTCATCGCAAGCGCATCTGGCTGGCGCAGAAGAAGCCGCTACTCATGTTTTGTCTTCTGTTCTATTGTACATATGGAGGATGTTCAGTCCCTCCCTGGTTAACCAGACCAGTTCTGCTCATCCTGTTCCGCCTTGGTTCCGCGGCTTCGCCGCTGTGTCTTCGCTCTGTTTGCCCCTCCCATTTCCTGTCTTTGCCAGTCCCTCTCAACTCTTTGCTCCATCACTCTCGCTCCTTCGCTCACCTCTCTTACTCCGCCAACCATCACTCATCTCGCCAGCACTCTTTCACATCAACTTGTCTACCTCAACTACCATGCGTCTCGGCCTCTATCAGCTTCCGCGACTAACTCCTCGCATTGCTCTCGCCTGTGTCACTCCGCTGACGTACACTTGCATGACGTGACGCTTCTGCCTGCTTCTGCTGCTGCTGTTCTCGTGTCTACATTCTTCTGACACACCGTGTTTCTGACCACTATGTTTCTGACCACTGTGTTTCTGACCAGTGTGATTCCGACTAGTGTGTTTCTGACCAGTGTGTTTCTGTCCAGTGTGTTTCTGACCACCATGTTTTTGGCCACTGTGTTTCTGACCAGTGTGTCTCTGACCAGTGTGTTTCTGACCAGTGTGTTTCTGACCATTGTGTTCCTGACCACTGTGATTCTGACCAGTGTGTTTATGACCAGTGTGTTTATGACCACTGTGTTGCTCACTGGTGCGTTTCTAACCAGTGTGTTTCTGACCAGTGTGTTTCTTTCCACTGAGTCTCTGATCAGTGTGTTTCTGACCAGTGTGTTTCTTACCAGCATGTTTATGACCACTGTGTTTCTGATCAGTGTGTTTCTGACCACTGTGTTTTAGACCTCTGTCTTTCTGACCAGTGTGTTTCTTTCCACTTTGTAGCTGACCAGTATGTTTCTGACCACTGTGTTTCTGACCAGTGTGTTTCTGACCACTTTGTTTCTGACCACTGTATTTCTGACCGATGTGTTCCTTACCAGTGTGTTTCTATCCACTGTGTTTCTGACCAGTGTGTTTCTGACCACTGTGTTTTTGACCTCTGTCTTTCTGACCAGTGTGTTTCTTTCCACTGTGTAGCTGACCAGTATGTTTCTGACCACTGTGTTTCTGACCAGTGTCTTTCTGACCACTTTGTTTCTGACCACTGTCTTTCTGACCGATGTGTTCCTTACCAGTGTGTTTCTATCCACTGTGTTTCTGACCAATGTGTTCCTGACGAATATGTTTCTGACCACTGTGTTTCTGACCATCGTGTTTCTGACCACTGTGTTTCTGACCACTGTGTTCCTGACCACTTTGTTTCTGACCAGTGCCTTTCTCACCAATGTGGTTCTGACCAGTGTGTTTCTGACCACTGTGTTTCCGACCATCGTGTTTCTGACAAGTGTGTTTCAGACCAGTGTGTTTGTGACCACTGTGTTTATGACCATTGTGTTTCTGACTAGTGTGTTTCAGACCAGTTTGTTTCTGACCAGTGTGTTTCTGACCACTGTGTTTATGACCATCGTGTTTGTCTCCAGTGTGTTTCTGACCACTGTGCTTCTGACCAGTGTGTTTCTGACGACTGTGTTTCTGACCGTTGTGTTTCTGACCACTGTGTTTCTGACCAGTGTGTTTCTGACCACTGCGTTTCTGACCACTGTCTTTCTGGCCAGTGTAATTCTGGCCACTGTGTTTCTGACCAGTGTATTTCTGACCAGTGTGTTTCTGACCAGTGTGTTTCTGACCACTGTGTTTTTGACCAGTGTGTTTCTAACCACTGTGTTTCTGACGACTGTGTTTCTGACGACTGTGTTTCTGACCAGTGTGTTTCTGACCACTGGGTTTCTTACCAGTGTGTTTCTGAGCAGTGTGTTTCTGACAAGTGTTTTTCTGACCAGTGTGTTTCTGAGCTCTGTGATTTTGACCCCTGTGTTTCTGACCAGTGTGTTTCTGACTACTGTGTTTCTGACCACCGTGTTTCTCACCGGTGTGTTTCTGACCAGTGTGTTTCTGTACACTGTGTTGCTGACCAGTGTGTTTGTCACCACTGTGAGTCTGATCAGTTTGTTTATGACCAGTGTGTTACGACCACTCTGTTACTGACCACTGTGCTTCTGACCAGTGTGTTTATGACCTGTGTGTTTCTGACCACTGTATTTCTGACCAGTGTGTTTCTGACCACTCTGTTTCTGACCGGTGGGTTTATGACCAGTGTGTTTCTGACCACTGTATTTCTGACTAGTGTGTTTCTGACGACTGTGTTTCTGACCAATGTGTTTCTGACCAGTGTGCTTCTGACCAGTGTGTGTCTGACCACCGTGTTTCTGACCACAGTGTTTGCAAGCACTGTGTTTGTGACGACTGTGTTTCTGACCACCATGTTTCTCAACGCTGTGTTTCTGACCTGTGTGTTTCTGACCACTGTGCTTTTGATCAATCTGTTCCTGACCAATATGTTGGTGACCACTGTGTTTCTGAACACTGTGTTTCTGACCACTGTGTTTCTGACCACGGTGTTTCTGACCAGTGTGCTTCTGACCGGTGTGTTTCTGACCAGTTTGTTTTTGACCAGTGTGTTTCTGACCACTGTGTTTCTCACCGCTGTGTTTCTGACCGCTTTGTTTCTGATCAATGTGTTTCTGACCAGTGTGTTTCTGTCCACTATGTTTTTGACCAGTGTGCTTTTGACCAATGTGTTTCTGACCACAGTGTTTGTGACCAGTGTGTTTCTGACTACTGTGTTCCTGACCAGTGTATTTCTTACCAGTGTGTTTATGAGCACTGAGTTTTTGACCAGTGTTATTCTGACCAGTGTGTTTCTGACCACTATGTTTCTGACTGGTGTGTTTATGACCAGTATGTTTCTGACCAGTGTGTTTCTGACCACTATGTTTATGACCAAAGTGTTTCTGACCATTGTGTTTCTGACCACTGTGTTTCTGACCACTGTGTTTCTGACCACTGTGTTTCTGACCAATGTGTTTCTGACCATTGTGTTCCTGACCAGTGTGTTTTTGACCACTGTGTTTCTGACCAGTGTGTTTCTGACCACTGTGTTTCCAACCAGTGTGTTTCCGACCAATTGGCTTCTGACCAGTGTGTTTCTGACCACTTTGCTTACAACCATCGTGTTGGAATATGAATATGTCAGAGAGTGACATACCCGAGATTAAAATCCCAATAACGGCTTAGCTCCGGCTTTGAACCACCTCGGTCATCACCTCTGACTACCCGTTAACGGTCCTTGACCTATCAACGGCCATCTTATCAAGGGATCCCCTAATAAGCGGATTCATCGAAAGCGCATCCAGCTAGCGCAAAAGAAGCCGTTACTCATGTCCTCTATTATGTTCTATTGTACATATGGAGGACGTTCATTCCCTCCCTAGTTAACCATAACAGTTCTGCTCAACCTGTTCCCCCTTGGTTCTGCGGCTTCGCCGCCGTGTCTTCGCTGTGCTCTTCCCTCACATTTCCTGTCTTTGCCAGCCCCTCTCAACTCTTTGCTCCGTCACTCTTGCTCCTTCGCTCAGCTCTCTTACTCCACCAACCATCACTCATCTCGCCAGTACTCTTACACATCAAGTTGTCTGCCTCAACTACCATGCATCTCGGCCTCTATCAGCTTCCGCGACTAACTCCTCGCACCGCTCTCACCTACGTCACTCTGACCAGTGTGTTTCTGACCAGTGTGTTTATGACCAGTGTGTTTCTGACCACCGTGTTACTGACCACTGTGTTTCTGTCCAGTGTGTTTCTGACCAATGTGTTTCTGACCGCTGCGTTTCTGACCACTGTGTTTCTGTCCACCGTGTTTCTGACTAATGTGTCTTTGACCACTGTGTTTCTGACCATTGTGTCTCAGACCACAGTGTTTCTGATCAGTGTGTTTCTGACCACGGTGATTCTGACCAGTGTGTTTATTACCAGTGTGTTTATGACCAATGTGTTGCTCACCGCTGCATTTCTGACCATTGTGTTTCTGATCAGTGTGTATCTGACCATTGTGTTTCTGACCATTGAGTTTCCGACCACTGTGTTGCTTACCAGTTTTTTTCTGACCAGTTTGTTTCTGACCACTTTGTTTCTGACCAGTGTTTTTCTGACCACTGTGTTTCTGACCACTGTCTTTCTGACCAGGGTTTTTCTGACAACTGTGTGTCTGACCAGTCTGTTTCTGACCACTGTGTTTCAGACCAGTCTGTTTCTGACCATTGTGTTTCTGACCACCGTGTTTCTGACCAGTGTGTTTCTGATCACTTTGTTTTTGACCAATGTGTTCATGACCGATATGTTTATGACCACTGTGTTTCTGCCCACTGTGTTTCTGACCACCGTGTTTCTGACCACTGTGTACGTGACCACTGTGTTTCTGACCGCAGTGTCTTTGACCACCGTGTTTCTGACCAGTGAAATTCTGACCACAGTGTTTCTGACCAGTCTGTTTCTGACCACTGTCTTTTTGACCAGTGTGTTTCTGATCATTGTGGTTTGGACCACTGTGTTTCTGACCAGTGTGTTTCTGACCAATGTTTTTCTGACCAGTGTGTTTCTAACCACTTTTTTTCTGACCGGTTTGTTTCTTTCCAGTGTGTTTCTGACCAGTGTGTCTATGACCAGTGTGTTTCCGACAGCGGTGTTTATGACCAGTGTTTTTCTGACCACTGTGTTTCTGACCAGTGTGTTTCTAACCACTGTGTTTTTGACTGCTATGTTTCTGACCAATGTGTTTCTGACCAGTGTGTTTCAGACCACTGTGTTTCTGACCACAGTGTTTCTGACTGCTGTGTTTCAGAATAGTGTGTTTCTGACCACCGTGTTTCTGACCATTGTGTTTCTGACCACTGTGTTTCTGACCACTGTGTCGCTGACCAGTGCGTTTCTGACCACTGTGTTTCTGACCAGTGTGTCTCTGACCAGTGTTTTTCTGACCACTGTGTTTCTGACCCGTGTGTTTCTGACCACTATGTTTCTTACCATTGTGTTTCTGGCCAGTGTGTTTCTGACCAGTGTGTTTCTCACCAGTGTGTTTCTGACTAGTGTGTTTCTGACCCCTGCGTTTCTGACCACTGTGTTTCTGTCCACTGTGTTTCTGACCAATTTGTCCCTGACCACTGTGTTCCTGACTAGTGTGTTTCTGACAAGTGTGTTTCTGACCACTGTGAGTCTGATCAGTGTGTTTATGACCAGTGTGTTTATGACCAATGTGTTGCTGACCGTTGCGTCTCTGACCAGTGTGTTTCTGACCACTGTGCTTCTGACCAGTGTGTTTCTGACCACTACGTTTCTGACAAGTGTGTTTATGACCACTGTGTTTTTGACCAGTGTGTTTCTGACCACTGTGTTTCTGACCACTGTCTTTCTTACCAGCGTGTTTCCGACCACTGTGTGTCTGACCAGTGCTTTATTCACCACTGTGTTTATGACCACTGTGTTTCTTACCATTTTGTTTTGACCATTGTGTTTATGACCACTGTGTGTCCGACCAGTGTGTTTCTGATCACTATGGTTTTGACCATTGTGCTCCTGACAAATATGTTTCTGACCACTATGTTTATGACAACCGTGTTTCTGACCACTGTGTTTCTGACCATTGTGTTTCTGACCAGTTTGCTTCTGACCAGTGTGTTTATGACCAGTGTGTTTCTGACTACCGTGTTTCTGACCAGTGTGTTTCTCGCCGGTGTGTTTCTGACCACAATGTTTCTGACCAGTGTGTTCCAGACCACTGTGTTTCTGACCAGTGTGTTTCTTGCCGGTGTGTTTCTGACCACAATGTTTCTGACCAGTGTGTCTCTGACCACTGTGTTTTTGACCACTGTGTTTCTGACCAGTGTCTTAATGACCATTGTGATTCTGACCACTGTGTTTCAGACCACTGTGTTTATGAGCAGTGTGTTTCTGACCTGTGTGTCTCTGACCACTGTTATTCTGACCAGTGTGTCCCTGACCACTGTGTTTCTGATCAGTCTGTTTCTGACCATTGTGTTTCTGACCAGTGTGTTTATGACCATTGTGTTTCTGACCACTGTGTTTCCGACCACTGTGTTTGTGACCAATGTGTTTCTGACCAGTGTTTTTTTGACCAGTGTGTTTGTAACCACTGTGTTTCTGACCACAGTGTTTCTGACCACAGTGTTTCCAAATAGTGTGTTTCTGACCACCGTGTTTCTGACCACTGTGTTTCTGACCACTGTGTTTCCGACCAACGTGTTTGTGACGGGTGCGTTTCTGACTGCTGTGTTTCTTACCACTGTGTTTCTGACCACTGTGTTTCTGACCACTGGGTTTCTGACCAGTATGTTTCTGACCACTGTTTTTCTGACCACTGTGTCTGTGACCACTGTGTTTCTTACCACTGTGCTTCTGACCCGTATGTTTCTGACCACTGTGTTCCTTACCACCGTGTTTCTGACCACTGTGTTTCTGACCAGTGTGTTTCTGATCACCGTGTTTTTTACCAATGTGTTCATGACCGATATGTTTATGACCACTGTGTTTCTGACCACTGTGTTTCTGACCACTGTGTTTTTGACAACTGTGTATGTGACCACTGTGTTTCTGACCGCAGTGTCTTTGACCACTGTGTTTCTGACCAGTGTAATTCTGACCACTGTGTTTCTGACCAGTTTGTTTTTTTCCAGTGTGTGTATGACCAGTCTGTCTATGACCAGTGTGTTTCCGACCACTGTGTTTGTGACCAGTGTGTTTCTGACCACTGTGTTTCTGACCAGTGTGTTTCTGACCACTGTGTTTTTGACCACTGTGTTTCTGACCCGTGTGTTTCTGACCACTGTGTTTCTGACCACAGTGTTCCTGACTGTTGTGTTTCTGAATAGTGTGTTTCTGACCACCGTGTTTCTGACCACTGTGTTTCTGACCACTGTGTTTCTGACCACTGTGTTTCTGGCCGGTGCGTTTCTGACCGCTATGTTTGTTGCCACTGTGTTTCTGACCAATGTGTTTCTGACCACTGTGTTTCTGACCAGTGTATTTCTGACCACTGTGTTTCCGACCACTGTGTCTCTAACCAGTGTCTTTCTGACCACTGTGTTTCTGACGCGTGTGTTTCTCACCAATGAGTTTCTTACCAGTGTGTTTCTGGCCAGCGTGTTTCTGACCAGTGTGTTTCTCACCAGCGTGTTTCTGACCAGTGTGTTTCTGACCACTGCGTTTCGGACCACTGTGTTTCTGTCCACTGTGTTTCTGACCACTATGTCCCTGACCACTGTGTTCCTGACCAGTGTGTTTTTGACCACTGTGTTTCTGACAAGTGTGTTTCTGACCACTCTGAGTCTGACCAATGTGTTTATGACCAGTGTGTTTATGACCAATGTGTTGCTGACCGATGCGTTTGTGACCAGTGTCTTTCTGACCAGTGTGTTTCTGACCATTGTGCCTCTGACCAGTGTGTTTCTGACCACTATGTTTCTGACCAGTGTGTTTCTGACCACTGTGTTTTTGACCATCTTGTTTCTGACCACTGTGTTTCTGACCACTGTCTTCCTGACCAGTGTGTTTCTGACCAGTGTGTGTCTGACCAGTGTATTTCTCACCACTGTGTTTATGACCACTGTGTTTCTTACAACTTTGTCTCTGACCACTGCGTTTATGACCACTGTGTTTCTGACCAGTGTGTTTCTGATCACTGTGTTTTTGACCAATGTGCTCCTGACCAATGTGTTTCTGACCACTGTGTTTCTGAACCCCGTGTTTCTGACCACTGTGTTTCGGACCACTGTTTTTCTGACCAGTGTGCTTATGACCAGTGTGTTTATGACCAGTGTGTTCTTACCACTGTGTTTCTGACCACTGTGTCTGTGACCACTGTGTTTATGGCCGCAGTGTTTCTGACCAGTGTGTTTCTGACCAGTGTGTTTCTTGCCAGTGTGTTTCTGACCACTGTGTTTCTGACCAGTGTGTCTCTGACCACTGTGTTTTTTACCACTGTGTTTCTGACCAGTGTGTTAATGACCAGTGTGTTTCTGACCCGTGTGTTTCTGACCTGTGTGTTTCTGACCAGTGTGTTTCTGACCACTGTGTTCCTGACCGGTGTGGTTCTGACCATTATGATTCTGACCACTGTGTTTCTGACCACTGTGTTAATGAGCCGTGTGTTTCTTACCAGTGTGTTTCTGACCCGTGTGTCTCTGACCACTGTGTTTCAGACCAGTGTGTCACTGACCACTGTGTTTCTGATCAGTCTGTTCCTGACCACTGTGTTTCTGACCAGTGTGTTTATGACCATTGTGTTTCTGACCACTGTGTTTCTGACCACTGCGTTTCTGACCAATGTGTTTCTCACCAGTATTTTTCTGACCAGTGTGTTTGTAACCACTGTGTTTCTGACCACTGTGTTTCTGACCACTGTGTTTCCAAATAGTGTGTTTCTGACCACCGTGTTTCTGACCACTGTGTTTCTGACCACTGTGTTTATGACGGGTGCGTTTGTGACTGCTCTGTTTTTGACCACTGTGTTTCTGACCACTGTGTTTCTGACCACAGTGTTTCTGACCAGTGTGTTTCTCACCACTGTGTTTCTAACCACTGTGTCTCTGAACAGTGTGTTTCTGACCACTGTGTTTCTTACCCGTATGTGTCTGACCGCTGTGTTCCTGACTACCGTGTTTCTGACCACGGTGTTTCTGACCAGAGTGCTTCTGACCAGTGTGTTTCTGACCACTGTGTTTATGACCAGTGTGCTTCTGACGGCAATGTTTCTGACCACTGTGTTACTCAACACTGTGTTTCTGACCACTTTCTTCTTACCACTGTGTTTCTGACCACTGTGTATTTGACTAGTGTGTTTCTGACCACTGTGTTTATGACCACTGTGTTTATGACCACTGTGGTTCTTACTAGTATGTTTCTGACCACTGTGCTTTTGACAACTGTGTTTCTCACCACTGTGTTTCTGACCGCTGTGTTTTTGGCCATTGTGTTTCTGACCATTGTGTTTCTGACAACTGTGCTTCTGACCAGTGTGCTTCTGACCACTGTGTTTCTGACCAGTGTGTTTCTGACCACTGTCTTTCTGACCAGTGTGTTTCTGGGCACAGTGTTTCTGACCAGTGATTTTCTAACCACTGTGTTTCTGACAAGTGTGCTTCTGACCAGTGTGTTTTTGACAAGTGTGTTTCTGACCAGTGTGTTTCTGACCACCGTGTTTCTGACCACTGTGTTTTTGACCGGTTTCTTTCTGACCAGTGTGATTCTGACCAGTGTGTTTCTGACCAGTGTGTTTCTGAGAAGTGCGTTTCTGAACAGTGTGTTTCTGACCACTGTGTTTCTGACCAGTGTGTTTCTGACCAGTATGTTTTTGACAAGTGTGTTTCTGACCAGTGTGTTTCTGACCGCTGTGTTTCTGACCACTGTGTTTCTGACCGGTTGGTTTCTGACCAGTGTGATTCTGACCGGTGTGATTCTGACCAGTGTGTTTCTGACAAGTGCATTTCTGACCAGTGTGTTTCTGACCATTGTGTTTCTGACCAGTGTGTTTAGGACCAGTGCGTTTATGACCACTGTGTTGCTGACCAGTGTGTTTCTGAGCACTGTATTTCTGACCAGGGTGTTTCTGACCAGTGTGTTTCTGACCAATGTGTTTATTACCATTGTGTTTCTGACCACTGTGTTTCTGACCACTGTGTTTCTGACCACTGTGTTTAGGACCAGTGTATTTCTGACCACTGTGTTTCTGACCACTGTGCTTCTGACCACTGTGTTTCTTACCACCGTGTTTCTGACCACTGTGTGTCTGACCAGTGTGTTTCTGACCAGTGTCTTTCTGACCACTCTATTTCTGACCAATGTGCTTTTGACCACTGTGTTTCTGACCATTGTGTTTCTGACCACTGTGTTTCTGACAACTGTGTTTCTGACCAGTATGTTTCTGACCTGTGTGTTTCTGACCAGTGTGTTTCTAACCATTGCGAATCTGACCATTGCGTTTCTTACCAGTGTGTTTCTGACCACTGCGTTTCTGACCAGTGTGTTTCTGACCACCGTGTTTCTGACCAGTGTGTTTCTGACCACTGTGTTTCTGACCACTGTGCTTCTGACCACTGTGTTTCTTACCACCGTGTTTCTGACCACTGTGTGTCTGACCAGTGTGTTTCTGACCAGTGTCTTTCTGACCACTCTATTTCTGACCACTGTGCTTCTGACCACTGTGTTTCTTACCACCGTGTTTCTGACCACTGTGTGTCTGACCAGTGTGTTTCTGACCAGTGTCTTTCTGACCACTCTATTTCTGACCACTGTGCTTCTGACCACTGTGTTTCTTACCACCGTGTTTCTGACCACTGTGTGTCTGACCAGTGTGTTTCTGACCAGTGTCTTTCTGACCACTCTGTTTCTGACCACTGTGTTTCTGACCACTGTGTTTCTGACCGCTGTGTTGCGGACCAGTGTGTTTCTGACCACTATGTTTCTGACCACTGTGCTTCTGACCACTGTGTTTCTGACCACTGTGTGTCTGACCAGTGTGTTTCTGACCAGTGTGTTTCTGACCACTGTATTTCTGACCACTGTGCTTTTGACCACTGTGTTTCTGACCATTGTGTTTCTGACAACTGTGTTTCTGACCAAAGTGCTTCTGACCACTGTGTTTCTGACCAGTGTGTTTCTGACCACTGTCTTTATGACCACTGTGTTTCTGAGCACAGTGTTTCTGACCAGTGTGTTTCTAACCACTGTGTTTCTGACCAGTGTGCTTCTGACCAGTGTGTTTTTGACAAATGTGTTTCTGTCCAGTGTGTTTCTGACCACCGTGTTTCTGACCACTGTGTTTTTGACCGGTTTGATTCTGACCAGTGTGATTCTGACCAGTGTGTTTCTGACCAGTGTGTATTTGACAAGTGCGTTTCTGAACAGTGTGTTTCTGACCACTGTGTTTTATGACCAGTGTGTTTCTGACCAGTATGTTTTTGACAAGTGTGTTTCTGACCAGTGTGTTTCTGACCACCGTGTTTCTGACCACTGTGTTTCTGACCGGTTGGTTTCTGACCAGTGTGTTTCCAACCAGTGTGTTTCTGACAAGTGCGTTTCTGACCAGTGTGTTTCTGACCATTGTGTTTCTGACCAGTGTGTTTAGGACCAGTGCATTTATGACCACTGTGTTGCTGACCAGTGTGTTTCTGACCACTGTATTTCTGACCAGGGTGTTTCTGACCAGTGTGTTTCTGACCAGTGTGTTTATTACCATTGTGTTTCTGACCACTGTGTTTCCGACCACTGTATTTCTGACCACTGTGTTTCTGACCACTGTGCTTCTGACCACTGTGTTTCTTACCACCGTGTTTCTGACCACTGTGTGTCTGACCAGTGTGTTTCTGACCAGTGTGTTTCTGACCACTCTATTTCTGACCACTGTGCTTTTGACCACTGTGTTTCTGACCATTGTGTTTCTGACCACTGTGTTTCTGACAACTGTGTTTCTGACCAGTGTGTTTCCGACCTGTTTGTTTCTGACCAGTGTGTTTCTAACCATTGCGAATCTGACCATTGCGTTTCTTACCAGTGTGTTTCTGACCACTGCGTTTCTGACCAGTGTGTTTCTGACCACCGTGTTTCTGACCAGTGTGTTTCTGACCAGTGTGTTTCTGACCACTGTGTTTCTGACCACTGTATTTCTGACCACTGTGTTTCTGACCACTGTGTTTCTGACCACCGTGTTTCTGACCACTGTGTTTCTGACCAGTGTGTTTCCGACCTGTTTGTTTCTGACCAGTGTGTTTCTAACCATTGCGAATCTGACCATTGCGTTTCTTACCAGTGTGTTTCTGACCACTGCGTTTCTGACCAGTGTGTTTCTGACCACCGTGTTTCTGACCAGTGTGTTTCTGACCATTGTGTTTCTGACCACCGTGTTTCTGACCACAGTGTTTCTGACCAGTGTGTTTCTGACCACTGTGTTTCAGACCAGTGTGCTTCTGACCAGTGTGTCTTTTACGAGTGTGTTGATGACCATTGTGTTTCTGACCACCGTCTTTCTGCCCACTGTGCTTCTGACCGGTTTGTTGCTGACCAGTGTGATTTTGACCAGTGTGTTTCTGACCAGTGTGTTTCTGACAAGTGCGTTTCTGGCCAGTGTGTTTCTGACCACTGTGTTTCTGACCAGTGTGTTTAGGACCAGTGTGTTTATGACCACTGTGTTGCTGACTAGTGTGGTTCAGACCACTGTGTTTCTGACCAGGGTGTTTCTGACCAGTGTGTTTCTGACCAGTGTGTTTTTTACCATTGTGTTTCTGACCACTGTGTTTCTGACCACTGTGTTTAAGACCACTGTGTTTCTGACCAGGGTGTTTCTGACCAGTGTGTTTCTGACCAGTGTGTTTTTTACCATTGTGTTTCTGACCACTGTGTTTCTGACCACTGTGTTTCTGACCGCTGTGTTTCGGACCAGTGTGTTTCTGACCACTATGTTTCTGACCACTGTGCTTCTGACCACTGTGTTTCTGACCAGTGTGTTTCTGACCACTATGTTTCTGACCACTGTGCTTCTGACCACTGTGTTTCTGACCACTGTGTTTCTGACCACTGTGTGTCTGACCAGTGTGTTTCTGACCAGTGTGTTTCTGACCACTCTATTTCTGACCACTGTGCTTTTGACCACTGTGTTTCTGACCATTGTGTTTCTGACAACTGTGTTTCTGACCAGTGTGCTTCTGACCACTGTGTTTCTGACCAGTGTGTTTCTGACCACTGTCTTTCTGACCAGTGTGTTTCTGAGCACAGTGTTTCTGACCAGTGATTTTCTAACCACTGTGTTTCTGACAAGTGTGCTTCTGACCAGTGTGTTTTTGACAAGTGTGTTTCTGACCAGTGTGTTTCTGACCACCATGTTTCTGACCACTGTGTTTTTGACCGGTTTGTTTCTGACCAGTGTGATTCTGACCAGTGTGTTTCTGACCAGTGTGTTTCTGACAAGTGCGATTCTGAACAGTGTGTTTCTGACCACTGTGTTTCTGACCAGTGTGTTTCTGACCAGTATGTTTTTGACAAGTGTGTTTCTGACCAGTGTGTTTCTGACAGCCGTGTTTCTGACCACTGTGTTTCTGACCGGTTGGTTTCTGACCAGTGTGATTCTGACCAGTGTGTTTCCGACCACTGTGTTTCTGACAAGTGCGTTTCTGACCAGTGTGTTTCTGACCATTGTGTTTCTGACCAGTGTGTTTAGGACCAGTGCGTTTATGACCACTGTGTTGCTGACCAGTGTGTTTCTGACTACTGTATTTCTGACCAGGGTGTTTCTGACCAGTGTGTTTCTGACTAGTGTGTTTATTACCATTGTGTTTCTGACCACTGTGTTTCTGACCACTGTGTTTCTGACCACTGTGTTTAGGACCAGTGTATTTCTGACCACTGTGTTTCTGACCACTGTGCTTCTGACCACTGTGTTGCTTACCACTGTGTTTCTGACCACTGTGTGTCTGACCAGTGTGTTTCTGACCAGTGTGTTTCTGACCACTCTATTTCTGACCACTGTGCTTTTGACCACTGTGTATCTGACCATTATGTTTCTGACCACTGTGTTTCTGACCACTGTGTTTCTGACCAGTGTGTTTCTGACCTGTTTGTTTCTGACCAGTTTGTTTCTGACCACTGCGTTTCTGACAATTGCGTTTCTTACCAGTGTGTTTTTGACCACTGCATTTCTGACCAGGGTGTTTGTGACCACTGTGTTTCTGTCCAGTGTGTTTCTGACCACTGTGTTCCTGACCACTGTGTTTCTGACCACGGTGTTTCTGACCAGTGTCTTTCTGACCACTGTGTTTCTGACCAGTGTGCTTCTGACCAGTGTGTTTTCGACAAGTGTGATTCTGACCAGTGTGTTTCTGACCACTGTTTTTCTGACCACTGTGTTTCTGACAGGTTTGTTTTTGACCAGTGTGATGCTGACCAGTGTGTTTCTGAACAGCGTGTTTCTGACAAGGGCATCTATGACCAGTGTGTTTCTGACCACTGTGTTTCTGACCAGTGTGTTTAGGGCCAGTGCGTTTATGACCACAGTGTTGCTGACCAGTGTGTTTCTGACCACTGTGTTTCTGACCAGGGTGTTTCTGACCTGTGTGTTTCTGACCAGTGTGTTTTTTACCATTGTGTTTCTGACCACTGTGTTTCTGACCACAGTGTTTCTGACCACTGTGTTTTGGACCAGTGTTTTTTTGACCACTTTGTTTCTGACCATTGTGCTTCTGACCACTGTGTTTCTAACCACTGTGTGTCTGACCAGTGTGTTTCTGACCAGTGTGTTTCTGACCACTCTATTTCTGACCACTGTGCTTTTGACCACTGTGTTTCTGACCATTGTGTTTCTGACAACTGTGTTTCTGACCACTTTGTTTCTGACCAGTGTGTTTCTGACCTGTGTGTTTCTGACAAGTGTGTTTCCAACCATTGCGTTTCTGACCATTGTGTTTCTTACCAGTGTGTTTCTGACCACCGTTTTTCTGACCACTGTGTTTCTGACCACCGTGTTTCTGACCACAGTATTTCTGACCAGTGTGTTTCTGACCACTGTGTTTCTGACCAGTGTGCTTCTGACCAGTGTGTTTTTGACAAGTGTGTTTCTGACCAGTGTGTTTCTGTCCACCGTGTTTCTGCCCACTGTGTTTCTGACCGGTTTGTTTCTGACCCGTGTGATTC
The DNA here is from genome assembly GCA_023375785.1 of Penium margaritaceum. Lineage (NCBI taxonomy): Eukaryota > Viridiplantae > Streptophyta > Zygnematophyceae > Desmidiales > Peniaceae > Penium > Penium margaritaceum. The sequence goes on along the minus strand of SZWC01000156.1, from coordinate 42,134 downwards.
TGACCAGTGTGTTTCTGACCACTGTGTTTCTGGCAAGTGCGTTTATGGCCAGTGTGTTTCTGACCACTATTTTTCTGACCAGTGTGTTTAGGACCAGTGCGTTTATGACCACTGTGTTGCTGACCAGTGTGTTCCTGACCACTGTGTTTCTGACCAGGGTGTTTCTGACCAGTGTGTTTCTGACCAGTGTGTGTTTTACCATTGTTTTTCTGACCACTGTGTTTCTGACCACTGTGTTTCTGACCACTGTGTTTCGGACCAGTGTGTTTCTGACCACTGTGTTTGTGACCACTGTGCTTCTGACCACTGTGTTTCTGACCACTGTGTTTATGACCACTCTATTTCTGACCACTGTGCTTTTGACCACTGTGTTTCTGCCCATTGTGTTTCTGACCACTGTGTTTCTGACCACTTTGTTTCTTACCAGTGTGTTTCTGACCTCTGTGTTTCTGACCAGTGTGTTTCTGACCACTGCGTTTCTGACCATTGCGTTTCTTACCAGTGTGTTTCTGACCACAGCGTTTCTGACCAGTGTGTTTCTGACCCCTGTGTTTCTGACCAGTGTGTTTTTGACCACTTTGTTTCCGACCACTATGTTCCTGACCACAGTGTGTCTGACCAGTGTGTTTCTAAACACTGTGTTTCTGACCAGTGTGCTGCTGACCAGTGTGTTTTTGACAAGTGTGTTTCTGACAAGTGTGTTTCTGACCACCGTGTTTCTAACCACTGTGTTTTTGACCGGTTTGTTTCTGACCAGTGTGATTCTGACCAGTGTGTTTCTGACCAGTGTGTTTCTGACCACTGTGCTTCTGACCACTGTGTTTCTGACCGCTGTGTTTCTGACCACTGTGTGTCTGACCAGTGTGTTTCTGACCAGTGTGTTTGTGACCACTCTATTTCTGACCACTCTGCTTTTGATCACTGTGTTTCTGACCATTGTGTTTCTGACCACTGTGTTTCTGACCAATGTGTTTCTGACCAGTGTGTTTCTGACCTGTGTGTTTCTGACCAGTGTGTTTCTGACCACTGCGTTTCTGACCATTGCGTTTCTCACCAGTGTGTTTCTGACCACTGCGTTTCTGACCAGTGTGTTTCTGACCACTGTGTTTCTTACCAGTGTGTTCCTGATCAGTGTGTATCTGACCACTGTGTTTCTGACCAGTGTGTTTCATACCAATGTGTTTCTGACAAGTGTGTTTATTTCCTGTGTGTTTCTGACCAGTGTTTTTCTGACCAGTGTGTGTCTGACCACTGTGTTTCTGACCAGTGTGTTTCTGACCAGTGTTTTTTGGACCACTGTATTTCTGACCAGTGTGTTTCTGACCAGTGTGTTTCTCATCAGTGTGTTTCTGACCACGTTGTTTCTGATCAGTGCGTGTCCGACCACTGTGTTTTTGACCAGTGTGTTTCTGACCACAATGTTTCTGACCACTGTGTTTCTGACCACAGTGTTAATGACCAATGTGTTTCTGACTAGTGTGTTTTTGACCACCGCGTTTCTGACCAGTGTGGTTCTGACCACGGTGTTTCTGACCAGTGTGTTTCTGACCAGTGTGTTTTTGACAAGTGCCTTTCTGACCAGTGTGTTTCCGACCACTGTGTTTCTGACCACTGTGTTTCTGACCACTGTGTTTCCGACCAGTGTGTTTCTGACCAGCGTGTTTCTGACAAGTGCGTTTCTTACCAGTGTGTTTCTGACCACTGTGTTTCTGACCCATGTGTTTATGACCAGTGTGTTTCTGACCACAGTGTTTTTGACCACTGTGTTTCTGACTGGTTTTTTTATAACCAGTGTGATTTTAACCAGTGTGTTTCTGACCAGTGTGTTTCTGACAAGTGCGTTTCTGACCAGTGTATTTCTGACCACTATGTTTCCGACCAGTGTGTTTATGACCATTATGTTTCTGACCACTGTGTTTCTGACCACTGTGTTTCTCACCACGGTGTTTCGGACCAGCGTGTTTCTAACCACTGTGTTTCTAACCTCTGTGTTTTTGAACACTGTGTTTCTGACCACCGTGTTTCCAATCACTGTGTTTCCGAGCAGTGTGCTTTGGACCAGTTTCTTTTTGACCACTGTGTTTATGACCACTGTGTTTCCGACCAATGTGTTGCTGCCTAGTGTGATTCTGACCAATGTGTTTCTGACCAGTGTGTTTCTGACCACTGTGTTTCTGACTACTGTGTTTCCGACCAGTGTGTTTCTGACGAGTGTGTTTCTGACCACTGTGTTTCTGACCACTGTGTTTCTCACCACGGTGTTTCTGACCAGCGTGTTTCTAACCACTGTGTTTCTAACCTCTGTGTTTTTGAACACTGTGTTTCTGACCACCGTGTTTCCAATCACTGTGTTTCCGAGCAGTGTGCTTTGGACCAGTTTCTTTTTGACCACTGTGTTTATGACCACTGTGTTTCCGACCAATGTGTTGCTGCCTAGTGTGATTCTGACCAATGTGTTTCTGACCAGTGTGTTTCTGACCACTGTGTTTCTGACTACTGTGTTTCCGACCAGTGTGTTTCTGACCACTGTGTTTCTGACCAGTGTGTTTCTGACCACTGTGTTTCTGACCAATGTGGTTCTGACCACTGTGTTTCTGACCACTGTGTGTCTGACCAGTGTGTTTCTGACCAGTGTGTTTCTGACCACTATATTTCTAACCACTGTGTTTTTGACCACTGTGTTTCTGACCATTGTGTTTTTGACCTGTGTTTTTCTGACCACTGTGTTTCTGACCAGTGTATTTCTGACCAGTGTGTTTCTGACCACTGCGTTTCTGACCATTGTGTTTCTTACCGGTGTGTTTCTGACCACTGCGTTTCTGACCAGTGTGTTTCTGACCACTGTTTTTTCTAACCAGTGTGTTTCTGACCACTGTGCTTCTGACCACTATGTTTCTGACCTCAGTGTTTCTGACCACTGTGTTTGTGACGAGTGTGTTTCTGACCACTGTGTTTCTGACCAGTGTGTTTCTAACCCTTGTGTTTCTGACCACTATGTTTCTGATCAGTGTGTTTATGACCAGCGTGTTTCTGATATCTGTGTTTCTGACCACTGTGTTTCTTACCAGTGTGTTTCTGACCAGTGTGTTTCTGACCAGTGTGTTTCTGACCGGTGTGTTTCTGACCACTGTGTTTCTGACCATTGTGCTCCTGACGAGTGTGTTTCTGACCACTGTGTTTCTGACAAGTGTGTTTCTGACCACAGTGTTTCTGACCAGTGTGTTTCTGACCACAGTGTTTCTGACCACTGTGTGTCTGACCACTGTGTTTCTGACCACTGTGTTTCTGACCACTGTGTTTCCGACCAGTGTGTTTCTGAGCTGTGTGTTTCTGACCAGTGTGTTTCTGACCAGTGCGTTTCTGACCACTGTGTTTCTTACCAGTGTGTTTCTCACGACTTCGTTTCTGACCAGTGTGTTTCTGACCACAGTGTTTCTGACCAGTGTGTTTCTGACCACTGTGTTTCTGACCACGATGTTTCTGACCACAGTGTTTCTGACCAGTGGTTTTCTGACCGGTGTGTCTCTGACCAGTGTGTTTCTTACCAGTGTGTTTCTGACCACTGTGTTTCTGACCAGTGTGTTTAGAACCACTGTGTTTCGGACCACTGTGTTTCTGACCACTGTGTTCATGACCACTATATGTCGGACCAGTGTGTTTACGAGCAGTGTGTTTCTGACCACTGTGTTTCTGACCGGTGTGCTTATGACCACTTTGTTTTTGAGCAGTGTGTTTCTGACCAGTGTGTTTTTTACCACTGTGTTTCTGACGAGTGTGTTTCTGACCACTGTGTTTCTGACCAGTGTGTTTCTGACCAGTGTGTTTGCGACCACAGTGTTTCTGACCAGTGTGTTCTGATGACTGTGTTTCTGACCAGTGTGTTTCTGACCAGCGTGTTACTGACCAGTGTGTTTCTGACCAGTGTTTCTGACCAGTGTGTTTCTGATGACTGTGTTTCTGACCAGTGTGTTTCTCACCAGTGTGTTTCTGACCAGTGTGTTTCAGACCAGTATGTGTCTGACCATTGTGTTTCTGACCAGTGTGTTTCTTTCCAGTGTGTTTCGGACCACTGTGTTTCTGACCAGTGTGTTTCTCATCTGTGTGTTTCTGACCACGTTGTTTCTAACCAGTGTGTGTCCGACCACTGTGTTTTTTACCAGTGTGTTTTTGACCACATTGTTTCTGACCACTATGTTTCTGACCACAGTGTTAATGACCAATGTGTTTCTGACTAGTGTGCTTCTGACCACCGTGTTTCTGACCAGTGTGTTTTTGACCACTGTGTTTCTGACGAGTGTGTTCCTGACCAGTGTGTTTCTGACCAGTGTGTTTTTGACAAGTGCATTTCTAACTAGTGTGTTTCCGACCACTGTGTTTCTGACCACTGTGTTTCTGACCACTGTGTTTCTGACCAGTGTGTTTCTGACCAGCGTGTTTCTGACAAGTGCGTTTCTGACCTGTGTGTTTCTGACCACTGTGTTTCTGACCCTTGTGTTTATGACCAGTGTGTTTCTGACCACTGTGTTTCTGACTGGTTTTTTTCACACCAGTGTGATTTTAACCAGTGTGTTTCTGACCACTGTGTTTCTGACCACTGTGTTTCTGACCAGTGTGTTTATGACCATTGTGTTTCTGACCACTGTGTTTCTGACCACTGTGTTTCTGACCACTGTGTTTTGGACTAGTGTGCTTATGACCACTGTGTTTCTGACTACTGTGTTTTTTACCACCGTGTTTCTGATCACTGTGTTTTCAAGCAGTGTGCTTGTGTTTGTGACCACTGTGTTTATGACCAGTGTGTTTCTGACCAATGTGTTTTTGCCCAGTGTGTTTCTGGCCAATGTGTTTCTGACCAGTGTGTTTCTGACCACTGTGTTTCTGACTACTTTGTTTCCGATAAGTGTGTTTCTAACCACTGTGTTTCTGACCAGTGTGTTTCTGACCACTGTGTTTCTGACCGGTGTGTTTTTGACCACTGTGTTTCTGACCAATGTGTGTCTGACCAGTGTCTTTGTGACCAGTGTATTTCTGACCACTCTATTTCTGACCACTGTGTTTTTGACCACTATGTTTATGACCATTGTGTTTCTGACGAGTGTGTTTCGGACCACGATGTTTCTGACCAGTATGTTTTTGACCAGTGTGTTTCTGACCACTGCGTTTCTGACCATTGCGTTTCTTACCGGTGTGTTTCTGACCACTGCGTTTCTGACCAGTGTGTTTCTTACCACTGTTTTTCTGACCAGTGTGTTTCTGACCACTGTGTTTCTGACCATAGTGTTTCTGACCACAGTGTTTCTGACAACTGTGTTTCTGACCAGTGTGTTTCTGACCACTGTGTTTCTGACCAGTGTGTTTCTGACGACTGTGTACTTGACCAGTGTATTTCTGACCACTGTGTTTCCGACCACTTTGTTTCTGACAAGTGTTTTTCTGACCAGTGTGTTTCTGTCCAGTGGGCTTCGTACCACGATGCTTCTGACCACTGTGTCTCTGACCAGTGTGTTTTTGACCACTATGTTTCTGACCAGTATGTTTTTGACCAGTGTGTTTCGACCAGTGTGTTTCTGTCCAGTGGGCTTCGTACCACGATGCTTCTGACCACTGTGTCTCTGACCAGTGTGTTTTTGACCACTATGTTTCTGACCAGTATGTTTTTGACCAGTGTGTTTCGACCAGTGTGTTTCTGTCCAGTGGGCTTCGTACCACGATGCTTCTGACCACTGTGTCTCTGACCAGTGTGTTTTTGACCACTATGTTTCTGACCAGTATGTTTTTGACCAGTGTGTTTCGACCAGTGTGTTTCTGTCCAGTGGGCTTCGTACCACGATGCTTCTGACCACTGTGTCTCTGACCAGTGTGTTTTTGACCACTATGTTTCTGACCAGTATGTTTTTGACCAGTGTGTTTCGACCAGTGTGTTTCTGTCCAGTGGGCTTCGTACCACGATGCTTCTGACCACTGTGTCTCTGACCAGTGTGTTTTTGACCACTATGTTTCTGACCAGTGCCTTTCTGACCACAATGTTTCTGACCACTGTGTTTCCGACCAGTGTATTTCTGACCACTGTGTTTCTGACCAGTGTGTTTCTGACCACCGTGTTTTTGACCAGTGTGTTTCTGACCACTGGGTTTCTGACCAGTGTGTTTCTGACCATTGTGTTTCAGACCACTGTGTTTCCGACCAGTGTGTTCCTGCCCAGTGTGTTTCTCATCAGTGTGTCTCTGACCATGTTGTTTCTGACCAGTGTGTTTCTGACCATTGTGTTTCAGACCACTGTGTTTCCGACCAGTGTGTTCCTGCCCAGTGTGTTTCTCATCAGTGTGTCTCTGACCATGTTGTTTCTGACCAGTGTGTGTCCGACCACTGCATTTCTGACCAGTGTGCTTCTGACCACAATGTTTCTGACCACTGTGTTTCTGACCACAGTGTTAATGACCAATGTGTTTCTGACCAGTGTGTTTCTGACCAGTGTTTTTCTGACCACCGTGTTTCTGACCAGCATTTTTCTGACCACTGTGTTTCTGACCAGTGTGTTTCTGACCAGTGTGTTTTTGACAAGTTCGTTTCTGACCAGTGTGTTTCTGACCACTGTGTTTCTGACCACTGTTTTCTGACCACTGTGTTTCTGACCAGTGTGTTTCTGACCAGTGTGTTTCTGACAAGTGCGTTTCTGACCAGGGTGTTTCTGACCACTGTGTTTCTGACCCATGTGTTTATGACCAGTGTGTTTCTGACCACTGTGTTACTGACCACTGTGTTTCTGACTGGTTTGTTTCTCACCTGTGTGATTTTAACCAGTGTGTTTCTGACCAGTGTGTTTCCGACAAGTGCGTTTCTGACCAGTGTGTTGTTGACAACTGTGTTTCTGACCACTGTGTTTCTGACCACTGTGTCTCTGACCAGTGTGTTTCTGACCAGTATGTTTCTGACGAATGTGTTTCTCACCAGTGTGTTTCTGACTACTGTGTTTCTGACCATTGCGTTTCTGACCACTGTGTTTCTGACCAGTGTGTTTCTGACCACTGTCTTTCTGACCAGTGTGTTTCTGACCACTGTGTTTCTGACCCGTGTGTTTCTGACCACTGTGTTTCTGACCAGTGCCTTTCTGACCACAACGTTTCTGACCACTGTGTTTCCGACCAGTGTATTTCTGACCACTGTGTTTCTGACCAGTGTGTTTCTGACCACTGTCTTTCTGACCAGTGTGTTTCTGACCACTGTGTTTCTGACCCGTGTGTTTCTGACCACTGTGTTTCTGACCAGTGCCTTTCTGACCACAACGTTTCTGACCACTGTGTTTCCGACCAGTGTATTTCTGACCACTGTGTTTCTGACCAGTGTGTTTCTGACCACTGTCTTTCTGACCAGTGTGTTTCTGACCACTGTGTTTCTGACCCGTGTGTTTCTGACCACTGTGTTTCTGACCAGTGCCTTTCTGACCACAACGTTTCTGACCACTGTGTTTCCGACCAGTGTATTTCTGACCACTGTGTTTCTGACCAGTGTGTTTCTGACCACTGTCTTTCTGACCAGTGTGTTTCTGACCACTGTGTTTCTGACCCGTGTGTTTCTGACCACTGTGTTTCTGACCAGTGCCTTTCTGACCACAACGTTTCTGACCACTGTGTTTCCGACCAGTGTATTTCTGACCACTGTGTTTCTGACCAGTGTGTTTCTGACCACTGTCTTTCTGACCAGTGTGTTTCTGACCACTGTGTTTCTGACCCGTGTGTTTCTGACCACTGTGTTTCTGACCAGTGCCTTTCTGACCACAACGTTTCTGACCACTGTGTTTCCGACCAGTGTATTTCTGACCACTGTGTTTCTGACCAGTGTGTTTCTGACCACTGTCTTTCTGACCAGTGTGTTTCTGACCACTGTGTTTCTGACCCGTGTGTTTCTGACCACTGTGTTTCTGACCAGTGCCTTTCTGACCACAACGTTTCTGACCACTGTGTTTCCGACCAGTGTATTTCTGACCACTGTGTTTCTGACCAGTGTGTTTCTGACCACTGTCTTTCTGACCAGTGTGTTTCTGACCACTGTGTTTCTGACCCGTGTGTTTCTGACCACTGTGTTTCTGACCAGTGCCTTTCTGACCACAACGTTTCTGACCACTGTGTTTCCGACCAGTGTATTTCTGACCACTGTGTTTCTGACCAGTGTGTTTCTGACCACTGTCTTTCTGACCAGTGTGTTTCTGACCACTGTGTTTCTGACCCGTGTGTTTCTGACCACTGTGTTTCTGACCAGTGCCTTTCTGACCACAACGTTTCTGACCACTGTGTTTCCGACCAGTGTATTTCTGACCACTGTGTTTCTGACCAGTGTGTTTCTGACCACTGTCTTTCTGACCAGTGTGTTTCTGACCACTGTGTTTCTGACCCGTGTGTTTCTGACCACTGTGTTTCTGACCAGTGCCTTTCTGACCACAACGTTTCTGACCACTGTGTTTCCGACCAGTGTATTTCTGACCACTGTGTTTCTGACCAGTGTGTTTCTGACCATTGTGTTTCTGATCACTGTTTTTGTGACCACTGTGTTCATGACCACTGTGTTTCTGACCACCAGGTTTATGACCACTGTGTTTCTGACCACCGTGTTTCGAGCACTGTGTTTCCGAGCAGTGTGTTTTGGACCAGTGTTTTTGTGACCACTTTGTTTCTTACCGATGTGTTTCTGACCAGTGTGTTTCTGACCACTGTGTTCATGACCACTGTGTTTATGACCACTGTGTATCTGACCGGTGTGATTCTGACCACTGTGTTTCTGACGAGTGTGTTAATGACCACAGTGGCTCTGAGCAGTGTGTTTATGACCAGCGTGTTTATGACCACTGTGTTTCTGACCACTGCGTTTCTTACCAGTGTCTTTATGACCACTGTGTTTCTGACCACTGTGTTTCCGACCAGTGTGTTTCTGACCAGTGTGTTTCTTACCACTGTGTTTCTGACCAGTGTGTTTCCGTCCAGTGGGCTTCAAACGACAATGCTTCTGACCACTGTGTTTATGACCACTGTGTTTCTGACCACTTTGTTTCTGACCACTGTGTTTCTGACCACTGTGTTTCTGACCACTGTGTTTCTCACCAGTGTGTTTCTGACTACTGTGTTTCTGACCATTGCGTTTCTGACCATTGTGTTTCTGACCAGTGTGTTTCTGACCACTGTATTTCTGACCAGTGCGTTTCTGACCAGTGAATTTCTGACCACTGTGTTTCTGACCCATGTGTTTCTGACCACTGTGTTTCTGACCAGTGTGTTTCTGACCAGTGTGTTTCAGACCAGTGTGTTTCTGACCAGTGTGTTTCTGACCAATGAGTTTCTCACCAGTGTGTTTCTTACTACCGTGTTTCTGACCATTTCGTTTCTGTCCAGTGTGTTTCTGACCAGTGTGTTTTTGACCACTGTGTTTCTGACCACTGTGTTCTGACCACTGTGTTTCTGACCACTGTGTTTCTCACCAGTGTGTTTCTGACCACCGTGTTTGTGAGCCGTGTGTTTCTGACCATTGTGATTATGACCAATGTGTTTATGACCAGTGTGTTTATGACCACTGTGTTGATGACTGCCGAATTTCTGACCAGTGTGTTTCTGACCAGTGTGTTTCTGACCACTGTCTTTCAGACCAGTGTGTTTCTGACCAGTGTGTTTCTGACCAGTGTGTTTCTGACCAGTGTGTTTCTGACGAGGGTGTTTCTGACCTGTGTGTGTGTGACCACTGTGTTTCTGACCATTGTAGTTCTGAACACCGTGTTTCTGACCACCGTGTTTCTGACCAGTGCGTTTCTGACCAGCGTGTTTCTGACCACTGTGTTTTTGACCAGTGTGTTTCTGACCACCGTGTTTCTGACCACCGTGTTTCTGACCAGTGCGTTTCTGACCAGCGTGTTTCTGACCACTGTGTTTTTGACCAGTGTGTTTCTGACCAGTGTGTTTCTGACCACTGTGTTTCTGACCAGTGCCGTTCTGACCACAATGTTTCTGACCACTGTGTTTCCGACCAGTGTATTTCTGACCACTGTGTTTCTGACCAGTGTGTTTCTGACCACCGTGTTTTTGACCAGTGTGTTTCTGACCACTGTGTTTCTGACCAGTGTGTTTCTGACCAGTGGGTTTCTGACCAGTGTGTTTCTGACCACTGTGTTACTGACCACTGTGTTTCTGACTGGTTTGTTTCTCACCAGTGTGATTTTAACCAGTGTGTTTCTGACCAGTGTGTTTCCGACAAGTAGGTTTCTGACCAGTGTGTTTCTGACCACTGTGTTACTGACCACTGTGTTTCTGACTGGTTTGTTTCTCACCAGTGTGATTTTAACCAGTGTGTTTCTGACCAGTGTGTTTCCGACAAGTAGGTTTCTGACCAGTGTGTTTCTGACCACTGTGTTACTGACCACTGTGTTTCTGACTGGTTTGTTTCTCACCAGTGTGATTTTAACCAGTGTGTTTCTGACCAGTGTGTTTCCGACAAGTAGGTTTCTGACCAGTGTGTTTCTGACCACTGTGTTACTGACCACTGTGTTTCTGACTGGTTTGTTTCTCACCAGTGTGATTTTAACCAGTGTGTTTCTGACCAGTGTGTTTCCGACAAGTAGGTTTCTGACCAGTGTGTTTCTGACCACTGTGTTACTGACCACTGTGTTTCTGACTGGTTTGTTTCTCACCAGTGTGATTTTAACCAGTGTGTTTCTGACCAGTGTGTTTCCGACAAGTAGGTTTCTGACCAGTGTGTTTCTGACCATTGTGTTTCAGACCACTGTGTTTCCGACCAGTGTGTTTCTGACCAGTGTGCTTCTGACCACCGTGTTTCTGACCAGTGTGTTTCTGACGAGGGTGTTTCTGACCTGTGTGTGTGTGACCACTGTGTGTCTGACCATTGTAGTTCTGAACACCGTGTTTCTGACCACCGTGTTTCTGACCACTGTGTTTCTGACCCATGTGTTTATGACCAGTGTGTTTCTGACCACTGTGTTACTGACCACTGTGTTTCTGACTGGTTTGTTTCTCACCAGTGTGATTTTAACCAGTGTGTTTCTGACCAGTGTGTTTCCGACAAGTAGGTTTCTGACCAGTGTGTTTCTGACAACTGTGTTTCTGACCACTGTGTTTCTGACCACTGTGTCTCTGACCAGTGTGTTTCTGACCAGTATGTTTCTGACGAATGTGTTTCTCACCAGTGTGTTTCTGACTACTGTGTTTCTGACCACTGTGTTTCTGACCAGTGTGTTTCTGACCACTGTGTTTCTGACCCCTGCGTTTCTGACCAGTGTGCTTCTGACCACAGTGTTTCTGACCACTGTGTTTCTGACCACTGTGTCTCTGACCAGTGTGTTTCTGACCAGTGTGTTTCTGACCATTGCGTTTATGACCAGTGTGTTTGAGACCACTGTGTTTCTGACCTCTGTGTTTCGGACCAGTGTGTTTCTGACCACTGTGTTTCTGACCCCTGCGTTTCTGACCAGTGTGCTTCTGACCACAGTGTTTCTGACCACTGTGTTTCTGACCACTGTGTCTCTGACCAGTGTGTTTCTGACCAGTGTGTTTCTGACCATTGCGTTTATGACCAGTGTGTTTGAGACCACTGTGTTTCTGACCTCTGTGTTTCGGACCAGTGTGTTTCTGACCACTGTGTTTCTGACCCCTGCGTTTCTGACCAGTGTGCTTCTGACCACAGTGTTTCTGACCACTGTGTTTCTGACCACTGTGTCTCTGACCAGTGTGTTTCTGACCAGTGTGTTTCTGACCATTGCGTTTATGACCAGTGTGTTTGAGACCACTGTGTTTCTGACCTCTGTGTTTCGGACCAGTGTGTTTCTGACCACTGTGTTTCTGACCCCTGCGTTTCTGACCAGTGTGCTTCTGACCACAGTGTTTCTGACCACTGTGTTTCTGACCACTGTGTCTCTGACCAGTGTGTTTCTGACCAGTGTGTTTCTGACCATTGCGTTTATGACCAGTGTGTTTGAGACCACTGTGTTTCTGACCTCTGTGTTTCGGACCAGTGTGTTTCTGACCACTGTGTTTCTGACCCCTGCGTTTCTGACCAGTGTGCTTCTGACCACAGTGTTTCTGACCACTGTGTTTCTGACCACTGTGTCTCTGACCAGTGTGTTTCTGACCAGTGTGTTTCTGACCATTGCGTTTATGACCAGTGTGTTTGAGACCACTGTGTTTCTGACCTCTGTGTTTCGGACCAGTGTGTTTCTGACCACTGTGTTTCTGACCCCTGCGTTTCTGACCAGTGTGCTTCTGACCACAGTGTTTCTGACCACTGTGTTTCTGACCACTGTGTCTCTGACCAGTGTGTTTCTGACCAGTGTGTTTCTGACCATTGCGTTTATGACCAGTGTGTTTGAGACCACTGTGTTTCTGACCTCTGTGTTTCGGACCAGTGTGTTTCTGACCACTGTGTTTCTGACCCCTGCGTTTCTGACCAGTGTGCTTCTGACCACAGTGTTTCTGACCACTGTGTTTCTGACCACTGTGTCTCTGACCAGTGTGTTTCTGACCAGTGTGTTTCTGACCATTGCGTTTATGACCAGTGTGTTTGAGACCACTGTGTTTCTGACCTCTGTGTTTCGGACCAGTGTGTTTCTGACCACTGTGTTTCTGACCCCTGCGTTTCTGACCAGTGTGCTTCTGACCACAGTGTTTCTGACCACTGTGTTTCTGACCACTGTGTCTCTGACCAGTGTGTTTCTGACCAGTGTGTTTCTGACCATTGCGTTTATGACCAGTGTGTTTGAGACCACTGTGTTTCTGACCTCTGTGTTTCGGACCAGTGTGTTTCTGACCACTGTGTTTCTGACCCCTGCGTTTCTGACCAGTGTGCTTCTGACCACAGTGTTTCTGACCACTGTGTTTCTGACCACTGTGTTTCTGACCACTGTGTTTCTGACCTGTGTGTTTCTGACCAGTGTGTTTCTGACCAGTGTGTTTCTCACCACTGTGTTTCTGACCACTGTGTTTCTGACCCCTGCGTTTCTGACCAGTGTGCTTCTGACCATAGTGTTTCTGACCACTGTGTTTCTGACCACTGTGTTTCTGACCACTGTGTTTCTGACCACTGTGTTTCTCACCAGTGTGTTTCTGAACACCGTGTTTCTGAGCCGTGTGTTTCTGACCGCTGTGATTCTGACCAGTGTGTTTATGACCAGAGTGTTTATGACCACTGTGTTGATGACTGCCGCATTTCTGACCAGTGTGTTTCTGACCAGTGTGTTTTTGACCACTGTTTTTCTGACCAGTGTGTTTCTGACCACTGTCTTTCAGACCAGTGTGTTTCTGACCAGTGTGTTTCTGACCAATGTGTGTCTAACCAGTGTGTTTCTGACGAGGGTGTTTCTGACCAGTGTGTGTCTGACCACTGTGTTTCTGACCATTGTAGTTCCGAACACTGTGTTTCTGACCACCGTGTTTCGGACCAGTGCGTTTTTGACCAGTGTGTTTCTGACCACTGTGTTTCTGACAAGTGTGTTTCTGACCAGTGTGTTTCTGACCACTGTGTTTCTGACCAGTGCCTTTCTGACCACTGTGTTTCTGATCGCTGTGTTTCGGACCAGAGTGTTTCTGACCAGTGTGTTTCTGACAACTGTGTTTCTGACCAGTGTGCTTCTGACCACCGTGTTTCTGACCAGTGTGTTTCTGACCACTGTATTTCTGACCATTGTGTTTCTGACCATTGTGTTTTGGACCACTGTGTTTCCGACCAGTGTGTTCCTGACTAGTGTGTTTCTCATCAGTGTCTCTCTGACCATGTTGTTTATGACCAATGTGTGTCCGACCACTGCGTTTCTGACCAGTGTGCTTCTGACCACAATGTTTTTGACCATTGTGTTTCTGACCACAGTGTTCATGACCAATGTGTTTCTGACCAGTGTGTTTCTGACCACCGTGTTTCTGACCAGCGGGTTTCTGACCAGTGTGTTTCTGACCAGTGTGCTTCTGACCAGTGTGTTTTTGACAAGTGCGTTTCTGACCAGTGTATTTCTGACCACTCTGTTTCTGACCACTGTGTTTCTGACCAGTGTGTTTCTGACCAGTGTGTTTCTGACCAGCGTGTTTCTGACCACTGTATTTCTGACCACTGTGTTTCTGACCACTGTGTTTCTGACCA
>SZWC01000156.1:17043-27915 GCA_023375785.1 Penium margaritaceum | reverse complement strand
TGTGTTTCTGACCACTGTGTTTCTGACCAGTGTGTTTCTGACCAGTGTGTTTCTGACCAGTGTGTTTCTGACCAGTGTGTTTCTGACAAGTGCGTTTCTGACCAGTGTATTTCTGAGCACTGTGTTTCAGACCCCTGTGTTTATGACCAATGTGTTTCTGACCACTGTGTAACTGACCACTGTGTTTCTGGCTGGGTTGTTTCTGACCAGTGTGATTTTAACCAGTGTGTTTCTGACCAGTGTGTTTCTGACAAGTTTGTTTCTGACCAGTGTTTTTCTGACCACTGTGTTTCAGACCAGTGTGTTAAGGACCAACGCGTTTATGACCACTATGTTTTTGACCAGTGTGTTTTTTACCAGTGTGTTTTTGACCAGTGTGTTTCTGACTAGTGTGTTTCTGACCAGTGTGTTTCTGACCATTGCGTTTATGACCATTGTGTTTGAGACCACTGTGTTTCTGACCTCTGTGTTTCGGACCAGTGTGTTTCTGACCACTGTGTTTCTGACCACTTTGTTTCTGACCACCGTGTTTCGAGCACTGTGTTTCCGAGCAGTGTGTTTTGGACCAGTGTGTTTGTGACCATTGTGTTTATGACCACTATGTTTCTGACCAATGTGTTCCTGCCCAGTTTGTTTCTGACCAATGCGTTTCTGACCAGTGTGTTTCTGACCACTGTGTTTCTGACTACTATGTTTCTGACCAGTGTGTTTCTGACCACTGTGTTTCTGACCATTGTGTTTCTGACCACTGTGTTTCTAACCAATGTGTTTCTGACCAGTGTGTTTCTGACCACTGTGTGTCTGACCAGGGTGTTTCTGACCAGTGTGTTTCTGACCACTCTATTTCTGACCACTTTCTTTTTTGCCACTGTGTTTCTGACCATTGTGTTTCTGACCAGTGTGTTTCTGACCACTGTGTTTCCAACCACTGTGTTTCTGACCACTGTGTTTCTGGTCACTGCATTTCTGACCATTGCGTTTCTTACCAGTGTGTTTCTGACCAATGCGTTTCTGACCAGTGTGTTTTTTACCACTGTTTTTCTGACCAGTGTGTTTATGACCACAGTGTTTTTGACCAGTGTGTTTCTTACCACTGTGTTTCTGACAAATGTGTTTCTGACCAGTGTGTTTCTGACCAGTGTATTTCGGACATCTGTGTTTCTGACCACTGCGTTTCTTACCAGTGTGTTTCTGACCAGTTTGTTTCTGACCACTGTTTATGACCACTGTGTTTATGACCACTGTGTTTCTGACCGGTGTGTTTCTGACCACTGTGTTTCTGGCCAGTGTGTTTATGACAACTGTGGTTCTGAGCAGTGTGTTTATGACCAGCGTGTTTATGACCACTGTGTTTCTGACCACTGCGTTTTTGACCAGTGTCGTTCTGACCCCTGTGTTTCTGACCACTGTGTTTCTGACCAGTGTGTTTATGACCAGCGTGTTTATGACCACTGTGTTTCTGACCACTGCGTTTTTGACCAGTGTCGTTCTGACCCCTGTGTTTCTGACCACTGTGTTTCTGACCAGTGTGTTTTTGATCAGTGTGTTTCTGACCACTGTGTTTCTGACCAGTGTGTTTCTGACCACCGTGTTTCTGACCACTGTGTTTCTGACGACTCTGTTTCTGACCACTGTACTTCTGACAACCGTGTTTCTGACCAGTGTGTTTCTGACCACTGTGTTTCTGACCAGTGTGTTTCTGACCACCGTGTTTCTGACCACTGTGTTTCTGACGACTCTGTTTCTGACCACTGTACTTCTGACAACCGTGTTTCTGACCAGTGTCTTTCTCACCACTATGTTTCTGACCACTGTATTTCTCGCCGCTGTGTTTCCGACAACTGTGTTTCTGACCACTGTGTTTCTGACCAGTGTGTTTCTGACCAGTTTGTTTTTGACAAGTGCGTTTCTGACCAGTGTGTTTCTGACCACTGTGTTTCTGACCACTGTGTTTCTGACGAGTGTGTTTCTGACCAGTGTGTTTCTGACCAGTGTGTTTCTGACAAGTGTGTTTCTGACCATTGCGTTTCTAACCACTGTGTTTCTGACCCCCGTGTTCATGACCAGTGTGTTTCTGACCATTGTGTTTCTGACCACTGTGTTTCTGACTGGTTTTTTTCTGACCAGTGTGATTTTAACCAGTGTGTTTCTGACCAGTGTGTTTCTGACAAGTCCGTTTCTGACCAGTGTGTTTCTGACCAGTGTGTTTCAGACCAGTGTGTTTAGGACCAGCGCGTTTATGACCACTATGCTTTTGACCAGTGTGTATTTGACCACGGTGATTCTGACCATTGTGTTTCTGACCACTGTGTTTCTGACCACTGTGTTTCTGACCACTGTGTTTCAGACCAGTGTGTTTCTGACTACTGTGTTTCTGACCACTGTGATTCTGACCACCGTGTTTCGAGCACTGTGTTTCCGAGCAGTGTGTTTCGGACCAGTGTTTTTGTGACCACTGTGTTTATGACGACTGTGTTTCTGACCACTGTGTTTCTGCCCAGTGTGTTTCTGACCACTGTGTTTCTGACCACTGTGTTTCGGACCAGTGTGCTTCTGACCACTGTGTTTCTGACTACTGCGTTTCTGACCACCGTGTTTCCGATCACTGTGTTTATGAGCAGTGTGCTTTGGACCAGTGTGTTTTTGACCACTGTGTTTATGACCATTGTGTTTCTGACCAATGTGTTTCTGCCCAGTGTGTTTCTGACCAATGTGTTTCTGACCACTGTGTTTCAGACCACTGTGTTTTTTACTACAGTGTTTCCGACCAGTGTGTTTCAGACCACTGTGTTTCTGACCAGTGTGTTTCTGACCACTGTGTTTCTGACCAGTGTGTTTCTGACCACTGTGTTTCTGACCACTGTGTGTCTGACCAGTGTGTTTCTGACCAATGTGTTTCTGACCACTCTATTTCTGACCACTGTGTTTTTGACCATTGTGTTTATGACCATTGAGTCTCTGACCAGTGTGTTTCGGACCACTGCGTTTCTGACCAGTGTGTTTTTGACCAGTGTGTTTCTGACCACTGCGTTTCTGACCATTGCGTTTCTTACTGGTGTGTTTCTGACCACTGCGTTTCTTACCAGTGTGTTTCTGACCCCTGTTTTTCTGACCAGTGTGTGCCTGACCACTGTGTTTCTGACCAGTGTGTTTCTGACCACTGTGTTTCCGACCACTTTGTTTCTGACAAATGTGTTTCTGACCATTGTGCTTGTGACCACTGTGGTTCTGACCACTGTGTTTCTGACCAATGTGCTTCTGACCAGTGTGTTTCTGACCAGTGTGTTTCAACCAGTGTGTTTCCGTCCAGTGGGCTTCGGACCACAATGCTTGTGACCACTGTGTTTCTGACCAGTGTGTTTCTGACCACTGTGTTTCTGACCAGTGTGTTTCTTACCACAGTAGTTCTGACCACCGTGTTTCTGACCACTTTCCTTCTGACCACTGTGTTTCTGACCACTGTGTTTCTGACCACTGTGTTTCTGACCACTGTGTTTCTGACCAGTGTGTTTCTGACCAGTGTGTTTCTCACCAGTGTGTTTCTGACCATTGTGTTTCTGACCCCTGCGTTTCTGACCAGTGTGTTTCTCACCACAGTGTTTCTGACCACAGTGTTTCTGACCACTGTGTTTCTGACCACTGTGTTTCTGACCACTGTGTTTCTCACCAGTGTGTTTATGACCACCGTGTTTCTGAGCCGTGTGTTTCTGACCACTGTGGTTCTGACCAGTGTGTTTATGACCAGTGTGTTTATGACCACTGTGTTGATGACTGCTGCGATTCTGACCAGTGTCTTTCTGACCCATGTGTTTTTGACCACTGTTTTTCTGACCAGTGTGTTTCTGACCACTGTCTTTCAGACCAGTGTGTTTCTGACCAGTGTGTTTCTGACCAGTGTGTGTCTGACCAGTGTGTTTCTGACGAGGTTGTTTCTGATCAGTGTGTGTCTGACCACTGTGTTTCTGACCATTGTAGTTCCGAACACGTTGTTTCTAACCACCGTGTTTCTGAGCAGTGCGTTTCTGACCAGTGTGTTTCTGACCACTTTGTTTCTGACCAGTGTGTTTCTGACCGGTGTGTTTCTGACCACTGTGTTTCTGACCAGTGCCTTTCTGACCACTGTGTTTCTGACCACTGTGTTACGGACCAGTGTGTTTCTGACCACTGTGTTTCTGACCAGTGTGTTTCTGACCACCCTGTTTCTGACCAGTGTGTTTCTGACCACTGTATTTTTGACCAGTGTGTTTCTGACCATTGTGTTTTGGACCACTGTGTTTCCGACCAGTGTGTTCCTGACCAGTGTGTTTCTCATCAGTGTGTCTCTGACCATGTTGTTTGTGACCAGTGTGATTCCGACCACTGCGTTTCTGACAAGTGTGCTTCTGACCACAATGATTCTGACCACTGTGTTTCTGACCACAGTGTTAATGACCAATGTGTTTCTGACAAGTGTGTTTCTGACCACCGTGTTTCTGACCAGCGTGTTTCTGACCACTGTGTTTCTGACCAGTGTGTTTCTGACCAGTGTGTTTTTGACAAGTGCGTTTCTGACCAGTACGTTTCGGACCACTGTGTTTCTGACCACTGTGTTTCTGACCACTGTGTTTCTTACCAGTGTGTTTCTGACCAGTGTGTTTCTCACAAGTGCGTTTCTGACCAGTGTGTTTCTGACCACTGTGTTTCTGACCCCTGTGTATATGACCAGTGTGTTTGTGACCAGTGTAACTGACTACTGTGTTTCTGACTGGGTTGTTTCTGACCAGTGTGATTTTAACCAGTGTGTTTCTGACCAGTGTGTTTTTGACAAGTTTGTTTCTGACCACTGTGTTTCTGACCACTTTGTTCTTGACCAGTGTGTTTCTGACCAGTGTGTTTATGACCACTGTGTTTCTGTCCAGTGTGTTTCTGACGAGTGTGTTTCTGACCAATATGTTTCTGACCAGTATGTTTCTTACCAGTGTGTTTCTGACCACTGTGTTTCTGACCAGTATGTTTCTGACCACTGTGTTTCTGACCAGTGTGTTTCTGACCACTGTTTCTTACCACTGTGTTTCTGACCACTGTGTTTTTGACCACTGTGTTTCTGACCACTGTGCTTCTGACCAGTGTGTTTCTGACCACTGTTTGTCTGACCACGGTGTTTCTGACCACGGTGTTTATAACCACTGTGTTTGTGACGACTGTGTTTCTGACGACTGTGTTTCTGACCACTGTGCTTCAAACCAGTATGTTTCTGAGCACTGTGTTTTTGACCAAATTTTTCCTGACCACTATGTTTGTGACCACTGTGTTTCTTACCACTGTGTTTCCGACCGCTGTGTTTCCGACCATTGTGTTTCTGGCCAGTGTGATTCTGACCAGTGTAATTCTGACCACTGTGTTTCTGACCACTGTGTTTCTGACTGCTGTGCTTCTGACAACTGTGTTCCTGACCAGTGTGTTTCTGACCAGTGTGTTTATGACCACTGTGTTTCTGTCCAGTGTGTTTCTGTCCAGCGTGTTTCTGACCACTTAGTTTCTGACCAGTGTGTTTCTGACCAGTGTATTTGTGACCACTGTGTTTCTAACCAGTGTGTTTCTGACCACTGTGTTTCTGACAAGTGTGTTTTTGACCAACGTGTTTCTGACCATTGTGCTTATGACCACCGTGTTTCTGACCACTGTGTTTCTGACCACTGTGTTTCTAACCACTGTGCTTCTGGCCAGTGTGTTTCTGACCAGTGTGTTTGTGCCCAGAGTTTTTTTTACCACTGTGTTTGTGACCACTGTGTGTCTGACCTGTGTCTTTTGACCGGTGTGTTTCTGACCACTCTATTTCTGACCAGTGTGTTTTGGACCACTGTGTTTCTGACCATTGTGTTTATGACCAGTGTGTTTCTGACCACTGTGTTTCTGACCAGTGTGTTTCTGACAAGTGTGTTTCTGACCAGTGTGTTTATGACCAGTGTGTTTCTGACCGGTGCATTTCTGACCAGGGTGTTTCTGACCACTGTGTTTCTGACCACTGTGTTTATGACCACTGTGTTTCTGACCATTGTGTTCCTGACCACTGTGTTCCTGACCAGTTTGTTTCAGACCAGTGTGTTTCTGACCAGTGTGTTTCTCACCAGTTTGCTTATGACCAGTGTGTTTCTGACCAGTGTGTTTCTCACCAGTTTGTTTCTGACCATTGTGTTTCTGACCATTGTGTTTCTGACCAGTGTGTTTCTGACCACTGTGTTTCTGACCAATGTGTTTCTGACCAGTGTGTTTCTGACCACTGTGTTTCTGACCACTGTGTTTCTAACCACTGTGCTTCTGGCCAGTGTGTTTCTGACCAGTGTGTTTCTCACCAGTTTGTTTCTGACCATTGTGTTTCTGACCATTGTGTTTCTGACCAGTGTGTTTCTGACCACTGTGTTTCTGACCAATGTGTTTCTGACCAGTGTGTTTCTGGCCAGTGTGTTTCTGACCACTGTGTTTCCGACCACTGTGTTTCTGACAAGTGTTTTTCTGACCGATGTGTTTCCGACCATTATGCTTATGACCACTGTGTTTCTGACCACTGTGTTTCTGACCACTGTGTTTCTGACCAGTGTGTTTCTGGCCAGTGTGTTTCTGACCAGTGTCTTTCTGTCCAGTGTGTTTCTGACCACAATGTTTCTGACCACTGTGTTTATGAACAGTGTGTTTCTGACCAGTGTGTTTCTGACCATTGATTGTCGGACCACTGTGTTTCTGACCACTGTGTTGATGACCACAGTGTTTGTGACGACCTTGTTTCTGACGACTGTGTTTCTGACCACTGTGTTCTGACCAGTGTGTTTCTGGCCACTGTGTTTTTGACGAATGTGTTTCTGACCACTATGTTTGTGACCACCGTGTTTCTTACCACTGTGTTTCTGACTGCTGTGTTTCTGACCAGTGTGATTCTGACCAGTGTGTTTCTGACCAGTGTGTTTTTGACCACTGTGTTTCTGACCACCGTGTTTCTGACCGCTGTGCTTCTGACAACTGTGTTTCTGACCCGTGTGGTTCTGACCAGTGTGTTTCTGGCCACTGTGTTTCTGACCATTGTGTTTCTGACCACTGTGTTTCTGACCACAGTGTTTCTGACCAGTGTGTTTCTGACCACTGTGTTCCTGACCAGTGTGTTTCTGACCATTGTGTTTCTGACCACTGTGTTTCTGACCACAGTGTTTCTGACCAGTGTGTTTCTGACCACTGTGTTCCTGACCAGTGTGTTTCTGACCAGTGTGTTTATGACCGTTGTGTTTCTGTCCACTGTGTTTCTGACCAGTGTGTTTCTGACCACTATGTTTCTGACCAGTGTGTTTCTGACCACTGTGGTCCTGACCAGTGTGTTTCTGAGCACTGTGTTTCTGACCAGTGTTTTTCTGACCACTGTGTTTCTGACCACTGTGTGTCTGACCACTTTGTTTCCGACCACAGTGTTTTCGACCAGTGTGTTTCTGACCACTGTGTTTCTGACCACCGTGTTTCTGACCACGGTGTTTCTGACCAGTGTGTTTCTAACCACTGTGTTTCCGACCACTGTGTTTCTGACAAGTGTGTTTATGACCAATATGTTCCTGACCATTGTGCTTATGACCACTGTGTTTCTGACCACTGTGTTTCTAACCAGTGTGCTTCTGGCCAGTGTGTTTCTGACCAGTGTGTTTCTGTCCAGTGTGTTTCTGACCAGTGTGTTTCTGACCACTGTGTTTCTGACCAGTGTGTTTCTGACCACTGTGTTTCTGACCAGTGTGTTTCTGACCAGTGTGTTTCTGTCCAGTGTGTTTCTGACCAGTGTGTTTCTGACCACTGTGTTTCTGACCAGTGTGTTTCTGACCACTGTGTTTCTGACCAGTGTGTTTCTGACCACTGTTTCTTACCACTGTGTTTCTGACCACTGTGTTTCAGACCTATGTGTTTCTGACCGTTGTGTTTCTGACCACTCAATTTCTGACCAGTGTGTTTTGGACCACTGTGATTCTGACCATTGTGTTTCTGACCAGTGTGTTTCTGACCACTGTTTCTTACCACTGTGTTTCTGACCACTGTGTTTCAGACCTATGTGTTTCTGACCGTTGTGTTTCTGACCACTCAATTTCTGACCAGTGTGTTTTGGACCACTGTGATTCTGACCATTGTGTTTCTGACCAGTGTGTTTCTGACCACTGTTTTTCTGACCAGTGTGTTTCTGACCAGTGTGTTTCTGACCAGTTTGTTTCTGACCAGTGTGTTTCTGACCAGTGCGTTTCTGACTAGGGTCTTTCTCACCACTGAGTTTCTGACCATTGTGTTTCTGACCAGTGTGTTTCTGACCAGTTTGTTTCTGACCAGTGTGTTTCTGACCAGTGCGTTTCTGACTAGGGTCTTTCTCACCACTGAGTTTCTGACCATTGTGTTTCTGACCACTGTTTTTATGACCACTGTGTTTCTGACCACTGTGTTCCTGACCACTGTGTTTCTGACCATTGTGTTTCTAACCACTGTGTTTCTGACCAGTGTGTTTCTGACCAGTGTGTTTCTGAACAGTGTGTTTCTCACCACTGTGTTTCGGAACACTGTGTTTCTGACCAGTGTATTTCTGACCACCATGTTTCTGACCAGTGTGCTTCTGACCACTGTGATTCTGACCAGTGTGTCTATGACCAGTGTATATATGACCACTGTGTTGATGACCGCTGTGTTTCTGACCAGTGTGTTTCTGACCAGTGTGTTTATGACCACTGTGTTTCAGACCAGTGTGTTTCTGACCAGTGTGTTTCTGACCAGTGTGTTTCTGACCAGAGTGTTTCTGACCAGTGTGTTTCCGACCACTGTGTTTCTTACCACTGTGTTTTTGACCACTGTGGTTCTGAATACTGTGCTTCTCACCACTCTGTTTCTGACCATTGTGCTTCTGACCAGTGTGTTTCTGACCACTTTGGTTCTGACCAATGTGTTGCTGACCAGTGTCTTTCTGACCACTCTCTTTGTGACCACTGTGTTTCTGACCACAGTGTTTCTGACCAGTGTGTTTCTTACCAGTGTATTTTTGACCAGTGTGTCTCTGACCACTGTGTTTCTGACCACTGTATTCATGACCGATGTGTTTCCGACCACTGTGTTTCTGACCATTGTGTTTCTGACCAGTGTGTTTCTGACCACTGTGTTTCTGACCAGTGTATTTCTGACCACTGTGTTTCTGACGAGTGTGTTTCTGACCACTGTGTCTCTGACCACTGTGTTTCTGACTGTGTGTTTCTTACCAGTGTGTTTCTAACCACTGTGTTCCTGACCAGTGTGTTTCTGACGAGTGTGTTTATGACCACTGTGTTTCCGACCACAGTGTTTCTGACAAGTGTGTTTCTGACCAATGTGTTTCTGACCACTGCGTTTTTTGACCACTGTGTTTCTGACCAGTGTGTTTCTGTTCAGTGTGTTTATGACCAGTCTGTTTCTGTCCAGTCTGTTTCTGACCACAATGTTTCTGACCACTGTGCTTCTGACCACTGTGTTTCAGACCACTGTGTTTCCGACCACCGTGTTTCTGACCTGTGTGTTTTTGACCAGTGTGTTTGTGATCACTGTATTTCTGACCAATATGTTTTGGACAACTGTGTTTCTGACCATTAAGTTCCTCACGAGTGTGTTTCTGACCACCGTGTTTCTGACCTGTGTGTTCCTTACCAGTGTGTTTATGACCACTCTGTCGATGACCGCTGAGTTTCTGACCAGTGTGTTTCTCAACACAGTGTTTCTGACCAGTGTGTTTCTGACCACTATGTTTCAGACCAGTGTGTGTCTGGCCATTGTGTTTCTGACCAGTGTGTTTCTGACCACTGTGTTTGTGACCAGTGTGTTTCTGACCACTGTGTTTCTGACGAGCGTCTTTGTGACCACTTTGTTTTTGACCCCTGTGTTTCTGACCAGTGTGTTTGTGACCAGTGTGTTTCTGACCACTCTGTTTCTGACCAGTGTGTTTCTGACCAGTGTGTTTCTGACCACTGTGTTTCTCACCAGTGTGTTTATTTCCACTGTGATTATGATCGGTGTGTTTATGACCAGTGTGTTTATGACCACTGCGTTTCTGACCACTGCGTTTCTGACCAGTATGTTTCTGACCAGTTTGTTTCTGACCACTGTTTTCTGAGCAGTGTGTTTTTGACCAGTATGTTTCGGACCACTGTGTTTCTGACCGGTGTGTTTCTTACCACTGTGTTTCAGACCAGTATGTTTCTGACTAGTGTGTTTCTGACCAGTGTGTTTCTGACCAGTCTGTTTCTGACCAGTGTGTTTCTGACCACTGTATTTGTGACCACTGTGGTTCTGAACACTGTGTTTCTGACCACTGTGTTGCTGACCAGTGTCTTTCTGACCACTCTCTTTGTGACCACTGTGTTTCTGACCACAGTTTTCCTGACCAGTGTGTTTCTGACCAGTGTGTTTTTAAACGGTGTGCTTCAGACCACTTTGGTTTTTACCACTCTGTTTCCGACCAATGTGTTTCTGACCAGTGTGTTTCTGACCACTGTGTTTTATACCACTGTGTTTCTGACCGCTGTGTTTCTGACCAGTGTGTTTCTGACCACTGTGTTTCTGACAAGTGTGTTTCTGACTGGTGTATTTTTTACCACTTTGTTTCTGACCAGTGTGATTATGACCACTATGTTTATGACCAGTGTGTTTCTGACCACTGTATTTCTGACGAGTGTGTTTCTGACCACTGTGTTTCTGACCTGTGTGTTTCTTACCTGTGTGTTTCTGACCACTGTGTTTCTGACCGGGTGTTTCTTGATAGTGTGTTTCTGACCACTGTGTTTTGGACCAGTGTGTTTCTGACCAATTTGTTTCTGACCAGTGTGTTTCTTACCAGTGTGTTTCTGACCAGTGTGTTTCTGACCA
>SZWC01000156.1:0-16608 GCA_023375785.1 Penium margaritaceum | reverse complement strand
CTGACCAGTGTGTTTCTGACCAGTGTGTTTCTGACCAGCGTGTTTCTGACCACTGTATTTCTGACCACTGTGTTTCTGACCACTGTGTTTCTGACTATTGTGTTTCTGACCACTGTGTTTCTGACCACTGTGTTTCTGACGACTATGTTTCTGACCACTGTGTTTTTGACCTGTGTGTTTCTGTCCACAGTATTTCTGACCACCGTGTTTTTGACCAGTGTGTTTCTGACAACCGTGTTTGTGACCACTGTGTTTCTGATTAGTGTGTTTCTGACCACCGTGTTTCTGACCTGTGTGTTCCTGACCATTGTGTTTCTGACCAGTGTGTTTCTGACCACTGTGTTTGTGACCAGTCTGTTTCTGACCATTGTGTTTCTGACCAGCGTGTTTATGACCACTTTGTTTTTTACCCCTGTGATCCTGACCAGTGTGTTTCTGACCAGTGTGTTTCTGACCACTGTGTTTCTGACCAGTGTGTTTATGACCACCGTGATTCTGATCATTGTGTTTATGACCGGTGTGTTTATGACCCCTGTGTTTCTGACCACTGCGTTTTTGACCAGTGTGTTTCTGACCAGTGTGTTTCTGACCACTGTGTTTCTGACCGAAGTGTTCCTGACCACTTTATCTATAACCAGTGTGTTGGTGACTAGTGTGTTTCTGACCACGGAGTTTATGAACACTGTGTTTCTGACCACTGTGTTTCTGACCTGTGTGTTTATGAGCAGTGTGTTTTTGACCACTGTTTGTCTGGCCACTGTGTTTCTTACCACTGTGTTTATGACCACTGAGTTTGTGACGACTGTGTTTCTGACCACTGTGTTTCTGACCACTGTGTTTCTGACCACTGTGTTTCTGACCACTGTGTTTTTGACCACTGTGTTTCTTACCACTGTGTTTATGACCACTGAGTTTGTGACGACTGTGTTTCTGACCACTGTGTTTCTGACCACTGTGTTTCTGACCACTGTGTTTCTGACCACTGTGTTTTTGACCAATGTGTTCCTGACCACTATGTTTGTGACCACTGTGTTTCTGACCACTGTGTTTCTGACCAATGTGTTTCTGACCACTATGTTTCTGACAACTCTATTTCTGACCAGTGTGTTTTTGACCACTGTGTTTCTGACCACTGTGTTTCTGACCAATGTGTTTCTGACCACTATGTTTCTGACAACTCTATTTCTGACCAGTGTGTTTTTGACCACTGTGTTTCAGACCATTGTGTTTCTGACCAGCATGTTTCTGACCAGTGTGTTTCTGATGAGTGTGTTTCTGACGAGTGTGTTTCTGACCACTGTGTTTCTGACCAGTCTGTGTCTGACCAGTGCGTTTCTGACCTGTGTGTTTCTGATAACTGCGTTTCTGACCAGTTTGTTTCTGACCACTATGTTTATGACCACTCAGTTTCTGACCACTGTGTTTCGGACCACTGTGTTTCTGACCTCTGTGTTTTTGACCACTGTGTTTCTAACCACGGTGTTTCTGACCAGTGAGTTTTTGACCACTGTGTTTCTGACCACTATGTTTATGACTAGGTTGTTTCCGACCAGTGTGTTTCTGACCTTTGTGTTTCTGACCAGGGTGTTTATAACCAGTGTGATTCTGATCAGTGCGTTTATGACCAGTGTGTTTATGACCACTGTGTTCCTGACCACTGCGTGACTGACCAGTTTGTTTCTGACCAGTGTGTTTCTGACCACTGTGTTTCTGACCAATGTGTTCCTGACCACTGTATTTGTAACCAGTGTGTTGGTGACTAGTGTGTTTCTGACCACTGTGTTTCTGAAGAGTGTGTTTATGACCACTGTGTTTCTGACCAGTGTGTTTCTGACCAGTGTGTTTTTGACTACTGTGTGTCTGGCCACTGTGTTTCAGACCATTGTGTTTATGACCACTGAGTTTGTGACGACTGTGTTTCTGACCACTGTGTTTCTGACCACTGTGTTTCTGACCAGTGTGTTTCTGACCACTGAGTTTTTGACCAATATGTTCCTGACCACTATGTTTGTGACCACTGTGATTCTGACCACTGTGTTTCTGACCACTGTGTTTCTGGCCACTCTGTTTTTGACCACAGTGCTTCTGACCGCTGTGCTGCTGACCACTGTGTTTCTCACCAGTGTGTTTGTGACCAGTGCGTTACTGGCCACTTAGTTTCTGACCAGTGTGTCTTGACCACTGTGTTTCTGACAACAGTGTTTCTGACCAGTGTGTTTCTCAGAACTGTGGTCCTGACAATTGTTTTTCTGACCAGTGTGTTATGAGTAGTGTGTTTCTGACCAGTGTCTTTCTGACCACTTTGTTTCTGACCACTTTGTTTATGACCACCGTGTTTCTGACCAGTGTATTTCTGACAACTGTGTTTCTGACCGGTGTGTTTCTGACTATGTGTTTCTGACCAGTGTGTTTCAGACTATGTGTTTCCAACCACTGTGTTTCTGACCAGTGTGTTTCTGACCAGTGTGTTTCTGACCAGTGTGTTTCTGTCCAGTGTATTTCTGACCACAATGTTTATGACCACTGTGTTTCGGACCAGTGTGTTTCTGACAAGTGTGTTTCTGACGAGTGTGTTTCTGACCACTGTGTTTCTGACCACTGTGTTTCTGACCACTGTGTTTCTGACCACTGTGTTTCTGACCAGTGTGTTTCTGACCAATGTGTTTCTGACCACTCTATTTCTGACCAGTGTGTTTTTGACCACTGTGTTTCAGACCATTGTGTTTCTCACCAGTGTGTTTCTGACCAGTGTGTTTATGACCAGTGTGTTTCTGACCATTGTGTTTCTAACCTGTCTGAGTCTGACCAGTGCGTTTCTGACCAGTGTGCTTCTGACTACTGCGTTTCTGACCAGTGTGTTTCCGACCACTGTGTTTATGACCCTGGTTGTGTCTCTCGTGCGCCGTAGTTGAGCCCTACTTGTGTCCTACTTGCGCCCTACTTGCGCCGAAGTTGCACCCTAGTTGCGCCCTAGTTGCGCCCTAGTTGCACCCTAGTTGTGCCCTAGTTGTGCCCTAGTTGCAACCTAGTTGCACCCTACTTGCGCCCTTGTTGCGCCCTAGTTGCGTCCTAGTTATGCCGTACTTGTGCCGTAGTTACCTCATAGTTGCGCCCTAGTTTCGTCATACTTGCGTCCTACTTGTGCGCTGGTTGTGCCTTACTTTTGCCATAGTTGTGCCGAGCTTGCGCACTTGTTGCACCCTGGTTGCACCCTAGTTGCGCCCTGGTTGTGCCCTAGTTGCGCTCTACTTGCGCCCTGCTTGCACCCTACTTGCGCCATAGTTACGCCCTAGTTGCGCTCTAGTTACGCTCTAGTTGCACCCTACTTGTGCCCAAGTTGTGCCTACGTTGCGCCTTTGTTGCGCCCAACTTGCAAACTAGTTGCACCCTAGTTGCGCCCTGGTTGCCCCGCTATGGAACAACTCTGGCACAACTCAGGCACAACTCTGGAACAACTCAAGCACAACTCTGGCACAACTCTGGCAGAACTCTGGCACAACTCTGGAACAACTCTGGCACGACTCTGGCACGACTCTGGCATGACTCTGGCACAACTCTGGCACAACTCTGGCACAACTCTGGTACAACTCTGGCAGAACTCTGGCACAACTCTGGAACAACACTGGCACAACTCTGGCACAACTTTGGCACAACTCTGGCACAACTCAGGCACAACTCTCGAATAACTCTGGCACAACTTTGGCACAGCTCTGGCACAACCCTGGCACGACTCTGGCACAAGTCTGGCACAACTCTGGCACAACTCTGGCACAACTCTGGCACAACTCTGGCAGAACTCTAGCACAAATCTGGCACAACTTTGGCACAATTCCGGCGCAACTATGGCACGACTCTGGCACAAGTCTGGCACAACTCTGGCACACCTCTGGGACAACTCTTTGGTTTTTGTGACCCCGCTTTGGTTTGTGTGACTTTGTTTTCCTTTCAGTGACCCAGCTTTGTTTTATCTTACTCGGCTTTGGTTTCAGTGACCCATCTTTGGTTTATGTGACCTGCCTTTGGATTTTGTGGCCAGGCTTTGGTTTCGGTGACCCGGCTTTGGTTTCTGGGACCCGGCTTTGGGTTCTGTGACTTGGCTTAGGTTTATGTGACCCGGCTTTGGTTTCTGTGACCTGGCTTTGGCTTCTGTGACCCGGCTTTGGTTTCTGTGATCCGGCTTTGGTTTCTAAGACCCAGCTTTGGTGTCTGTGACCCTGCTTTGGTCTCTCTAACCTGGTTTTGCTTTTTGTAACATGGCTTTGGTTTCTGTGACCCGGCTTTGGTTTCTGTGACCCGGCTTTGGTTTTTGCGACCTGGCTTTGGTTTCTGTGAGCCAGTTTTGGTTTTAGTGACCCGGCTTTGGTTTCTATGACCCGGCTTTGGTGTCTGTGACCCGGCTTTGCTTTCTGTGACCCGGCTTTGGTATATGTGACCCGGCTTTCATTTATTTGACCTGGTTTTGGTTTTTGTGACCCGGTTTTGGTTTCAGTGGCCTGACTTTCGTTTTTGTGACCTAGCTTATGTTTCTGTGACCAGGCTTTGGTTTCAGTGACTTGGCTTTGATTTCAGTGACCCGGCATTGGATTCTGT
Organism: Penium margaritaceum; assembly: GCA_023375785.1. Classification (NCBI taxonomy): domain Eukaryota; kingdom Viridiplantae; phylum Streptophyta; class Zygnematophyceae; order Desmidiales; family Peniaceae; genus Penium; species Penium margaritaceum. Next base: position 12,018 of record SZWC01000156.1, on the reverse strand, counting down.
GACCCGGCTTTGGTTTCTCTGACCCGGCTTTGGTTTGTGTGACCCAGCTTTGGTTTCTATGACCTGGCTTCCATTTGCTGTGACCCGGCTCTGGATTCCGTGACTCGGTTTTGGTTTCTATAACTTGGCTTTGGTTTCTCTAACATGGCTTTGGTTTTTGTGACCTGACTCTGGGTTCTGTGATCCGGATTTGGTTTGTGTCACCTGGATTTGGTTTTTGTGACCCGGCTTTGGTTTTTGTGACCCGACTTTGGTTTATGTGACCCAGCTTTGGTTTCTGGGACCGGCTTTGGTTTCTGTGAACCAGCTTTGGTTTCTATTACCCGGCTTTGGTTTATGTGGCCCGGCTTTGGTTTCTGTGACCCGGCTTTGGTTTCTGTGACCCTGCTTTGGTTTCTAAGACCCGGCTTTGGTTTCTGTGACCCGGCTTTGGTTTCTGTGACCCGGCTCTACTTTCAGTGACCCGGCTCTGGTTTCTGTGACCCGGCTCTGGTTTCTGTGACCCAATTTTGGTTTCTATGACATGGCTTTGGTTTCTGTGGCACGGCTTTGGTTTCTGTGAACCGGCTTTGGTTTCCCTGACCCGGCATTGGTTTCAATGACCCACCCTGGTTTTTTTACCCGGCTTACCAGTTCACACCACTCTTCAACCAGTTTGCATCACTCCGCAACCAGTTTGTACCACTCTGCAACCAGTTTGCACCACTCCGCAACGCGTTTGCACCACTCCGAAACCAGTTGGCACTTCTCCACAACCAGTTCGCACCACTCCGCAACCAGTTCGCACCACACCGGAACGAGCTCGCACCACTCCTCAACCAGTTTGCACCACTCCGCAACCCTTTCGCACCCCTCCGCAACCACTTAGCACCACTCCTCAACCAGTTTGCACCACTCCTCAACCAGTTCGCACCATCCGCAACCAGTTCGTACCACTCTACAACCAGTTCGCACCACTTCACAACCTGTTCACACCACTCCGCAACCAGCTCGCACGACTTCGCAACCAGTTCCAACCATTCCGCAACCGGTTTGCACCACTCCGCAACCAGTTTGAACCACTCCGCAATCCGTTGGCACGACTCTGCAACCAGTTCGCACCACTCCACAACCAGTTTGCACCACTCCGCAACCAGTTCGTACCATTCCGCAGCCAGTTCGCACCACTATGCAACCAGTTCGCACCACTTTGCAACCAGTTTGCACCACTCCGCAACCAGTTCGCACCACTCCGCAACCAGTTCGCACCACTTTGCAACCAGTTTGCACCACTCTGCAACCAGTTTGTACCACTCCACATCCAATTTGCACCACTCCGCAACCTGTACGCACCACTCAGCAACCTGTTCGCACCACTCCGTAACCAGTTTGCACCACTCTGCAACTAGTTCGCACCACTCCGCAACCAGTTCGCACCACTCATCAACCATTTTGCACCACTTCGCAACCCTTTTGCACCACTCCGCAATCACATCGCACCACTCCTCAACCAGTTCGCACCACTCCTCAACAACTTCACACCAATCCGGAACCAGTTCGCACTACTCCGCACAAGTTCGCACCACCCCGTAACCAGTTCGCACCACTTCGCAACCAGTTCGCACCACTTTGCAACCAGTTTGCACCATTCAGCAACCAATTCGCACCACTTTGCAACCAGCTCGCACCACTCCGACACCAGTTCAAACCACTCCGCAACCCGTTCGCACCACTCCGCAATCCGTTCGCACCACTCCGCAACCAGTTCGCACCACTCCGCAACCAGTTCGCACCACTCCGCAACCAGTTCGCACCACTCTGCAACCAGTTCGCACCAGTCCGCAACCAGTTCGCACCACTCCGCAACCAGTTCGCACCACTCCGCAACCCGTTCGCACCACTCCGCAACCCGTTCGCACCACTCCGCAACCCGTTCGCACCACTCCGCAACCCGTTCGCACCACTCCGCAACCCGTTCGCACCACTCCGCAACCCGTTCGCACCACTCCGCAACCCGTTCGCACCACTCCGCAACCCGTTCGCACCACTCCGCAACCCGTTCGCACCACTCCGCAACCCGTTCGCACCACTCCGCAACCCGTTCGCACCACTCCGCAACCCGTTCGCACCACTCCGCAACCCGTTCGCACCACTCCGCAACCCGTTCGCACCACTCCGCAACCCGTTCGCACCACTCCGCAATCCGTTCGCACCACTCCGCAACCAGTTCCCACCACTTTGCAACGAGTTCGCACCACGCAGCAACCTGTTCGCACCACCAGGCAACCAGTTTGCACCACTCCGCAACCAGTTTGCACCACTCCGCAACCAGTTCGCACCACTCCGCAACCAGTTCGCACCACTCCGCAACCAGTTCGCACCACTGCACAACCAGTTTGCACCACTCTGCAACCAGTTCGCACCACTCTACAACCAATTTGTACCACTCTGCAACCAGTTCACACCAGTCTGCAACCAGTTTGCAGCACTCCGCAACCAGTTTGCACCCATCCGCAACCAGTTCACAGGACTGTGCAACCAGTTCGCACCACTCCGCAAGCAGTTTGCACCAATCCGCAGCCAGTTCACACCGCTCCGCAACCAGTTCGCACCACTCCGCAACCAGTTCAGACCACCCCGCAATGAGTTCGCACCACTCCGCAACCAGTTCGCACCTCTGTGCAACCAGTTCGCACCTCTCCGCAACCAGTTCGCACCACTCCGCCACCATTTCAGACCACCCCGCAACAAGTTCGCACCAATCCGCAACGCATTTGCACCACTTCGCATCCATTTTCCACCACTCAGCAACTAGTTTGCACCACTGTTTAACCAGTTTGCACCACGCCGCAACCAGTTTGCTCCAGTCCGCAACCAGTTGACCACTCCGCAACCAGCATGCACCACTCTGCAACCAGTTCGCACCACTCCGCAACCATTTTGCACCACTCCGCAACCAGTTCGCACCACTCCGCAACCAGTTCGCACCACTCCGCAACCAGTTCGCACCACTCTGCAACCAGTTCGCACGAGTCCGCAACCAGTTTGCACCACTCCGCAACCAGTTCGCACCACTCCGCAACCAGTTCGCACCCCTCCGCAACCAGTTCGCACCACTCTGCAACCAGTTTGCACCACTCCATAACCAGTTCGCACCACTCCGCAACCAGTTCCCACCACTTTGCAACGAGTTCGCACCACGCAGCAACCTGTTCGCACCACCAGGTAACCAGTTTGCACCACTCCGCAACCAGTTTGCACCACTCCGCAACCAGTTCGCACCACTCCGCAACCAGTTCGAACCACTCCGCAACCAGTTCGCACCACTGCACAACCAGTTTGCACCACTCTGCAACCAGTTCGCACCACTCTACAACCAATTTGCACCACTCTGCAACCAGTTCGCACCAGTCTGCAACCAGTTTGCAGCACTCCGCAACCAGTTTGCACCCATCCGCAACCAGTTCACAGGACTGTGCAACCAGTTCGCACCACTCCGCAAGCAGTTCGCACCAATCCGCAGCCACTTCACACCGCTCCGCAACCAGTTCGCACCACTCCGCAACCAGTTCAGACCACCCCGCAATGAGTTCGCACCTCTCCGCAACCAGTTCGCACCACTCCGCAAGCAGTTCGCACCAATCCGCAGCCACTTCACACCGCTCCGCAACCAGTTCGCACCACTCCGCAACCAGTTCAGACCACCCCGCAATGAGTTCGCACCTCTCCGCAACCAGTTCGCACCTCTTTGCAACCAGTTTGCACCTCTCCGCAACCAGTTCGCACCACTCCGCCACCATTTCAGACCACCCCGCAACAAGTTCGCACCAATCCGCAACACATTTGCACCACTTCGCATCCAGTTTCCACCACTCAGCAACTAGTTCGCACCACTGTTTAACCAGTTTGCACCACTCCGCAACCGGTTTGCACCAGTCCACAACCAGTTGACCACTCCGCAACCAGCATGCACCACTCTGCAACCAGTTTGCACCACTCCGCAACCATTTTGCACCACTCCGCAACCAGTTCGCACCACTCTGCAACCAGTTTGCACCACTCCGCAACCAGTTCTCACCACTCCGCAACCAGTTGGCACCACTCCGCAACCAGTTTGCACCACACCGTAACCAGTTCACACCACATCGAAACCAGTTTGCACCACTCCGCAACCAGTTCGCACCACTCTGCAACAAGTTCACACAACTCCGCAACAAGTTCGCACCACTCTGCAACCACTTCGCACCAGTCCTCAATTAGTTCGCACCAGTCATCTACCAATTTAAACCACTTCGCAACCGGTTCGCACCACTCCGCAACTAGTTCGCACCACTCCGCAACCAATTTGCACCACTCTACAACTAGTTCGCACCACTTCGCAACCAGTTCCCACCATTCCGCAACCAGTTCGCACAACTCCGCAACCAGTTCGCACCACTCTGCAACCAGTTTGCACCCCTCCGCAACCCGTTCGCACCACTCCGCAACCAGTTCACACCACTCCGCAACCAGTTTGCACCACTCCGCAACCAGTTTGTACCACTCTGCAACGAGTTCGCACCACTCCGCAACCAGTTTGCACCACTCTGCAACCTGTTTGCATCACTTCGCAACCAGTTCCCACCATTCCGCAACCAGTTCGCACCACTCCGCAACCAGTTCGCACCACTCCGCAACCAGTTCGCACCACTCGGCAACCACTTGGAACCACTCCACAACCGGTTCGCACCACTGCGCAACCATATCGCACCACTCTGCAACCAGTTCGCACCACTCCGCAACCACTTCGCACCACTCCGCAACCAGTTCAGACCACCACGCAATGAGTTCGCACCACTCCACAACCAGTTTGCACCTCTGTGCAACCAGTTTGCACCACTCCGCAACCAGTTTGCACCACTCCGTAACCAGTTCGCACCACTCCGCAACCATTTCAGACCACCCCGCAATGAGTTCGTACCACTCCGCAACCAGTTCGCACCACTCCACAACCAGCTTGCACCACTCCGCAACCAGTTCGCACCACTCCTCAACCGGTTCAAACCACTCCGCAACCAGGTCGCACCACTCCGCAACCAGTTTGCACCACTCCGCAACCAGTTCCCACCACTTCGCAACCAGTTCCCACCACTCAGCAACCTGTTCGCACTACTTGGCAACCAGTTCGCACCACTCCGCAACAAGTTCGCACCACTCCGCAAGCAGTTCGCACCACTCCTCAACCAGTTCGCACCACTGCGCAACGAGTTTGCACCACTCCGCAACCAGTTCGCACCACTCTGCAACCAATTCACACCACTCTGCAACCAGTTCGCACCAGTCTGCAACCAGTTCGCAGCACACCGCAACCTGTTTGCACCCCTCCGCAGCCAGTTCACAGCACTCTGCAACCAGTTCGCACCACTCCGCAGCCAGTTCGCACCACTCCGCACCCAGTTCACACCACTCCGCAACCAGTTCGCACCACTCCGCAACCAGTTCAGACCACCCCGCAATGAGTTCGCACCACTTCGCAACCAGTTCGCACCTCTCTGCAACCAGTTTGCACCACTCCGCAACCAGTTCGAACCACTCCGCAACCAGTTCGCACCACTCCGCAACCATTTCACACCACCCCGCAACGAGTTCGCACCACTTCGCAACCAGTTCGCACCTCTCTGCAACCAGTTTGCACCACTCCGCAACCAGTTCGAACCACTCCGCAACCAGTTCGCACCACTCCGCAACCATTTCAGACCACCCCGCAATGAGTTCACACAACTCCGCAACCAGTTCGCACCACTTCGCATCCAGTTCCCACCACTCGGCAACTAGTTCGCACCACTGTCCAACCAGTTTGCTCAACTCCGCAACCGGTTTGCATCAGTCCGCAACCAGTTCGTACCACTCCGCAACCAGCACGCACCACTCTGCAGTTAGTTCGCACCACTCCGCAACCAGTTTGCACCACTCCGCAACCAGTTCGCAACACTCTCCAACCAGTGTGCACCACTCCGCAACCAGTTCGCACCACTCCGCAACAAGTTTGCACCACTCCGCAACCAGTTCGCACCACACCGTAACCAGTTCACACCAATCTGCAACGAGTTTGCACCACTCCGCAACCAGGTCACACCACTCTGCGACCAGTTCGCACCACTCTGAAACCACTTTGCACCACTCCTCAACCAGTTCGCACCACTCATCAACCAGTTCGCACCACTCCGCAACCAGTTCGCACCACTCCGCAACCAGTTCGCACCACTCTTCAACCAGTTCGCACCACTTTGAACCAGTTCCCACCATTTTGCAACCAGTTCGCACCACTCCGCAACCAGTTCACACCACTCCGCAACCAGTTCGGACCACTCCGCAACCAGTTGGCACCACTCTGCAACCCGTTCGCACCTCTCCGCAGCCAGTTCGCACCACTCCAGAACCAGTTCGCACCACTTTGAACCAGTTCCCACCACTCCGCAACCAGTTCGCACCACTCTGCAACCAGTTCGCACCACTCCGCAACCAGTTCGCACCACTCCGCAACCTGTTCGCACCACTCTACAACCACTTGGAACCACTCCTTAACCAGTTCGCACCACTGCGCAACCAATTTAGACCACTCCGCAACCAGTTCCAACTACTCCACAACAAGCTCACACCACTCCGCAACCAGTTCAGACCACCACGCAATGAGTTCGCACCACTCCTCAACCAGTTTGCACCTCTGTGCAACCAGTTTGCAGCACTCCGCAACCAGTTTTCACCACTCCGTAACTAGTTCGCACCACTCTGCAAACATTTCTGACCACCCTGCAATGACTTCGCACTACTCCGCAACCAGTTTGCACCACTTCGCAACCAGTTCCCACCACTCCACAGCTAGTTTGCACAACTCCCCAACCGGTTTGCACCACTCCGCAACCGGTTCGCACTAGTCTGTCACCAGTTCGCACCACTCCGCAACCAGCTCGCACCACTCCGCAACCAGTTCGCACCACTCCGCAACCAGTTCGCACCACTCCAAAAGCAGTTTGCACCACTCCGCAACCAGTTTGCACCACTCCGCAACCAGTTCACACCACTCTGCAACCAGTTCGCACCAATCCGCAAGCAGTTTGCACCACTCTGCAACCAGTTCGCACCAATCCGCAAGCAGTTTGCACCACTCTGCAACCAATTTGCACCACTCTGCAACCAGTTCGCACCAATCCGCAAGCAGTTTGCACCACTCTGCAACCAATTTGCACCACTCTGCAACCAGTTCGCACCAATCCGCAAGCAGTTTGCACCACTCTGCAACCAATTTGCACCACTCTGCAACCAGTTCGCACCAATCCGCAAGCAGTTTGCACCACTCTGCAACCAATTTGCACCACTCTGCAACCAGTTCGCACCAATCCGCAAGCAGTTTGCACCACTCTGCAACCAATTTGCACCACTCTGCAACCAGTTCGCACCAATCCGCAAGCAGTTTGCACCACTCTGCAACCAATTTGCACCACTCTGCAACCAGTTCGCACCAATCCGCAAGCAGTTTGCACCACTCTGCAACCAATTTGCACCACTCTGCAACCAGTTCGCACCAATCCGCAAGCAGTTTGCACCACTCTGCAACCAATTTGCACCACTCTGCAACCAGTTCGCACCAATCCGCAAGCAGTTTGCACCACTCTGCAACCAATTTGCACCACTCTGCAACCAGTTCGCACCAATCCGCAAGCAGTTTGCACCACTCTGCAACCAATTTGCACCACTCTGCAACCAGTTCGCACCAATCCGCAAGCAGTTTGCACCACTCTGCAACCAATTTGCACCACTCTGCAACCAGTTCGCACCAATCCGCAAGCAGTTTGCACCACTCTGCAACCAATTTGCACCACTCTGCAACCAGTTCGCACCAATCCGCAAGCAGTTTGCACCACTCTGCAACCAATTTGCACCACTCTGCAACCAGTTCGCACCAATCCGCAAGCAGTTTGCACCACTCTGCAACCAATTTGCACCACTCTGCAACCAGTTCGCACCAATCCGCAAGCAGTTTGCACCACTCTGCAACCAATTTGCACCACTCTGCAACCAGTTCGCACCAATCCGCAAGCAGTTTGCACCACTCTGCAACCAATTTGCACCACTCTGCAACCAGTTCGCACCAATCCGCAAGCAGTTTGCACCACTCTGCAACCAATTTGCACCACTCTGCAACCAGTTCGCACCAATCCGCAAGCAGTTTGCACCACTCTGCAACCAATTTGCACCACTCTGCAACCAGTTCGCACCAATCCGCAAGCAGTTTGCACCACTCTGCAACCAATTTGCACCACTCTGCAACCAGTTCGCACCAATCCGCAAGCAGTTTGCACCACTCTGCAACCAATTTGCACCACTCTGCAACCAGTTCGCACCAATCCGCAAGCAGTTTGCACCACTCTGCAACCAATTTGCACCACTCTGCAACCAGTTCGCACCAATCCGCAAGCAGTTTGCACCACTCTGCAACCAATTTGCACCACTCTGCAACCAGTTCGCACCAATCCGCAAGCAGTTTGCACCACTCTGCAACCAATTTGCACCACTCTGCAACCAGTTCGCACCAATCCGCAAGCAGTTTGCACCACTCTGCAACCAATTTGCACCACTCTGCAACCAGTTCGCACCAATCCGCAAGCAGTTTGCACCACTCTGCAACCAATTTGCACCACTCTGCAACCAGTTCGCACCAATCCGCAAGCAGTTTGCACCACTCTGCAACCAATTTGCACCACTCTGCAACCAGTTCGCACCAATCCGCAAGCAGTTTGCACCACTCTGCAACCAATTTGCACCACTCTGCAACCAGTTCGCACCAATCCGCAAGCAGTTTGCACCACTCTGCAACCAATTTGCACCACTCTGCAACCAGTTCGCACCAATCCGCAAGCAGTTTGCACCACTCTGCAACCAATTTGCACCACTCTGCAACCAGTTCGCACCAATCCGCAAGCAGTTTGCACCACTCTGCAACCAATTTGCACCACTCTGCAACCAGTTCGCACCAATCCGCAAGCAGTTTGCACCACTCTGCAACCAATTTGCACCACTCTGCAACCAGTTCGCACCACTCTGCAGCCAGTGCGCACCACTCTGCAACCTGTTCGCACCATTCCGCAACCAGTTCGCACCACTCCGAAACCAGTTCGCACCACTCCCCAACCAGCTCGCACGACTCCGCAACCAGTTCGCACCACTCCGCAACCAGTTCGCACCACTCTGCAACCAGTTCGCACCACTCCGCAACCAGTTGGCACCACACCGCAACCAGTTCGAACCACTCCGCAACCAGTTCGCACCACTCCGCAACCAGTTTGCACCACTTGGCAACTAGTTCGCACCACTCTGTATCCAGTTTGCAATACGCCGCAACAAGTTTGCACCACTCTGCAACCAGTTTGCACCACTCCGCAACCAGTTTGCACCAATGTGCAACCAGTTCGCACCACTCGGCAACCAGTTGGCACCACTCTGCAACCAGTTCGCACCACTCCGCAACCAGTTTGCACCACTCCGCAACCAGTTCCCACCACTCCGCAACCAATTCACACCACTCTCTAACCAGTTTGCACTACTCCGCAACCAGTTTGCACCACTCTGCAACCAGTTCGGACCACTCCGCAGCCTGTTTGCAGCACTCTGTAACCCGTTCGCACCACTCCGAAACTAGTTCGCACCACTCCGCAACCAGTTCGCACCACTCTGCACCCAGTTCGCACCACTCCGCAACCAGTTTGCACCACTTCGCAACCAGTTCCCACCACTCTGGAACCAGTTCGCACCACTATGCAACCGGTTTGCACCACTCCGCAACCAGTTCGCACCACTCCGCAACCAGTTCGCACCACTCCGCAACCAGTTTGCACCACTCCGCAACGGGTTCGTACCACTCCGCAACCAGTTCGCACCACTCCGCAACCAGCTTGCATCACTCCGCAACCAGTTTGCACCACTCCGCAACCAGTTCGCACCACTCCGCAACCAGTTCGCACCACACTGCAACCAGTTCGCACGACTCTGCAACCAGTTCGCACGACTCCGCAACCGGTTCACACCACTCCGAAACCAGTTCTCACCACTCCGCAACCAGTTCCCACCACTCCGCAACCAGTTAGCACCACTCTGCAACCAGTTCGCACCACTCCGCAACCACTTTGCACCACTCTGCACCCAATTTGCACCACTTCGCAACCAGTTCCCACCACTCCGGAACCAGTTCGCACCACTCCCCAACCAGTTGGCACCGCTCTGCAACCACTTCACACCACTCCATAACCAGTTCGCAGCACTCCGCAACCAGTTTGCACCACTCTGCAACTGATTCGCACCACTCTGCATCCAGTTTGCACAACACTGCAACCAGTTTGCACCACTCCGCAACCAGTTTGCACCACTTCGCAACCATTTCCCACCACTCTGCAACCAGTTCGCACCATTCTGCAACCAGTTTGCACCACTCCGCAATCAGTTCGTACCACTCCGCAACCAGTTCGCACCACTTCGCAACCAGTTCGCACCACTCTTCAGCCAGTGCGCACCACTCTGCAACCTGTTCGCACCATTCCGCAACCAGTTCGCACCACTCCGAAACCAGTTCGCACCACTCCCCAACCAGCTCGCACGACTCCGCAACCAGTTCGCACCACTCCGCAACCAGTTCGCACCACTCTTCAGCCAGTGCGCACCACTCTGCAACCTGTTCGCACCATTCCGCAACCAGTTCGCACCACTCCGAAACCAGTTCGCACCACTCCCCAACCAGCTCGCACGACTCCGCAACCAGTTCGCACCACTCCGCGACCAGTTCGCACCACTCCGCAACCAGTTCGCACCACTCCGCAAACAGTTGGCACCACACCGCAACCAGTTCGAACCACTCCGCAACCAGTTCCCACCACTGCGCAACCAGTTTGCACCACTTCGCAACCAGTTTGCACCACTCTGTATCCAGTTTGCACTACGTTGCAACCAGTTTGCACCACTCTGCAACCAGTTCGCACCACTCCGCAACCAGTTTGCACCAATGTGCAACCAGTTCGCACCACTCGGCAACCAGTTGGCACCACTCTGCAACCAGTTCACACCACTCCGCAACCAGTTTACACCACTCCGCAACCAGTTCGCACCACTCCGCAACCAATTCACACCACTCTCTAACCAGTTTGCACTACTCCGCAACCAGTTTGCACCACTGTGCAACCAGTTCAAACCACTCCGCAGCCTGTTTGTAGCACTGTGTAACCAGTTCGCACCACTCCGAAACCAGTTGGCACCACTCCGCAACCAGTTCGCACCACTCCGCACCCAGTTCGCACCACTCCGCAACCAATTTGCACCACTTCGCAACCAGTTCCCACCACTCTGGAACCAGTTTGCACCACGACGCAACCAGTTTGCACCACTCCGCAACCAGTTCGCACCACTCCGCAACCAGTTCGCACCACTCCGCAACCAGCTTCCATCACTCCGCAACCAGTTCGCACCACTCCGAAACCAGTTCGCACCACTCCGCAACAAATTCGCACCACTGTGCAACCAGTTCCCACGACTCCGCAACCAGTTCACACCACTCCGAAACCAGTTCGCACCACTCCGCAACCAGTTCCCACCACTCCGCAACCTGTTCGCACCACTCCGCAACCAGTTCGCACCACTCCGCAACCAGTTTGCACCACTCTGCAACCAGTTTGCACCACTTTGCAACCAGTTCCCACCACTCCGAAACCAGTTTGCACAGCTCCGCAACCAGTTGGCACCGCTCTGCAACCACTTCGCACCACTCCGCAACCAGTTTGCACCATTCCGCACCCAGCTCGCACCACTCCGCAACCAGTTCGCACCACTCTGCAACTGATTTGCACCACTCTGCATCCAGTTTGCACCACTCTGCAACCAGTTTGCACCACTCTGCAACCGGTTTGCACCACTTCGCAACCAGTTCCCACCACTCTGCAACCAGTTCGCACCACTCCGCAACCAGTTCGCACCACTCCGCAACCAGTTCGCACCACTCCGCAACCAGTTCGCACCACT
>SZWC01000155.1:500741-549841 GCA_023375785.1 Penium margaritaceum | reverse complement strand
TGTGCATAAATCTTGTGCATACACTTTGTGTATAAACATTGTGCATACACTTTTTGCATAAACATTGTGCATAAACTTTGTGCACAAACTTTGTGCATAAACTTTGTGCATGAACGTTCTGCATAAAGGTTTTGGATAAGTGTTTAGCATAATTTTTGTGCCTAACTGTTTTGCATAAACTGTGTGCATAAACGTTTTTCATAAACGTTGTGAATAAACTTTGTGCATGAACGTTTTGCATCAACATTTTGCATAGCCTTTGTGCATAAATTTTGTGCATAAACTTTGTGCATAAACTTTGTGCATAAACGTTTTTCATAAACGTTGTGAATAAACTTTGTGCATGAACGTTTTGCATCAACATTTTGCATAGCCTTTGTGCATAAATTTTGTGCATAAACTTTGTGCATAAACTTTGTGCATAAACGTTGTTCATAAACGTTCTTCATCAACTTTGTGCATAGTTGTTGTGCAGAACATTTGTGCATAACATTTGTGCATAAACGTTGTGCATAAACATTGGGCATAATCCTTGTGCATAAACTTTGTGCGTAAACTTTGTGCATAAATTTTGTGCATAAACTTTGTGCAAAAAAATTGTGCATAAACGTCGTGCATAAACTTTGTGCATACACTTTGTGCATAAACGCTGTTCATAAACTTTATGCATAAACTTTGTGCATAAACTTTGTGCATAAACGTTGTGCATAAACCTTGTGCATAAACTTTGTGCATAAACTTTGTGCATAAACGTTGTTCATAAACTTTATGCATAAACTTTGTGCATAAACTTTCTGCAAAACCTTTTTGAATAAACTTTGTGCATAGACTTTCTGCATAAAATCTGTTTATGAAATTTGAGCATAAACGTCCTACATAAACTTTTGGCATAAACTTTGTGCAAAAACTGTGTGCATAAACTTTGTGCATAAACTTTGTTCATGAACTTTTTGCTTAAGCTTTGTGCATAAAATTTGTACATAAACTTTGTGCATAAACTTTGTGCATAAACGTTGTCCATAAACTTTGTGCATAAACATGGTGCATAAACGTTGTGCATCAAATTTTTGCATAACTTTGTGCATAAATGTTGTGCATAAATATTGTGTAAAAACTTTGTTCATAAAATTTTGACATAGAGTTTGTGCATGAACTTTTTGCATAAACGTTGTGCATAAACTTTATGCATAAACTTTGTGCATATCTTTTGTGCATAAACTTTGTGCATACAATTTCTGCATAGACTTTGTGCATAAACTTTGTGCATAAACTTTGTGCATAAACTGTAAACATAACATTTGTCCATAGACTTTGTGCATAAACGTCATGCATAAACGTTGTGCATAAACTTTGTGCATAAACTTTGTGCATGAACTTTGTCCATACACTTTGTGCATAAACTTTGTGCATACACCTTTTGCACAAACTTTGTGCATAAACTTTGTGCATAAATTGTGTGCTTAAACTTTCTGCATCAACTTTGTGCATAAATGTTGTGCATAAACTTGTGCATAAACGTGGTTCATAAACTTTGTGCATAAAGTTTGTGGAGAAACGTTGTGCATAAATGTTTTTCATAAGTTTTGTTCATAAACTTTGTGCAAAAACTTTGTGCAGACACTTTGTGCATCAACGTTGTGCTTAAAAGTTGTGCATAATTATTGTGCATAAACATTCTGCATAAAGGTTGTACAGAACCTTTGAGCAAAAATGTTGTGCATAAACTTTGTGCCTAAATTTTGTGCTAAACTTTGTGCATAAACTTTGTGCATAAAATTTGTGCATAAACGTTGTGCACAAACTTTGTGCATAAATTTTGTGCATAAACTTTGTGCACAAAAAATGTGTATAAAATTTATGCATAAACGTTTTGCATAAACGTTGTGCATAAACTTTGTGCATAAACTTTGCGCATGAACTTTGTGCATAAATTTTGTGCATACACTTTTTGCATAAACGTTGTGCAAAAACTTTGTGCATAAACTTTGTGCATAAACGTTGTGCATAAACTTTGTGCATAAACGTTCTGCATAAACTTTGTGCATAAACTTTGTGCATAAACTTTGTGCACAAATGTTGTGCATAAACTTTGTGCTAAAACTTTGTGCATAATCGTTGTGCAAAAAATTTGTGCACACACTTTGTGCATAAAAGTTGTACATAAGTTTTGTGCATACACTTTGTGCATAAACGTTGTGCAGAAACTTTGTGCATAAACGTTTTGCATAAACTTTGTGCAAAACATTTGTGCATAAACTTTGTGCATAAACGTTGTGAAAAACCTTTGTGCATCAACGTTTCCCATATGCTTTGTGCATAACCTTTGTGCATAAACTTTGTGCATACACTTTGTGCATAAACTTTGTGCAAAAACTTTGTGCATAAACTTTGTGCTTAAACGTTGTGCATAAACTTTGTGCATAAACGTTCTGCATAACCTTTGTGCATAACCTTTGTGCCTAAACTTTGTGCATAAACTTTGTGCATAAACCTTGTGCATAAACGTTTTCCATAAACTTTGTGCATAAACTTTGTGCATAAACGTTGTGCATAAATTTTGTGCAAAACCTTTGTGCATGAACGTTGTGCATAAACTTTGTGCATACACTTTGTGCATAAATGTTGTGCATAAACTTTGTGCATCAACTTTGTGCAAAATGTTTGTGCATAAACGTTTTGCATAAACTTTGTGCATAAACTTTGTGCATAAACGTTGTGCAAAAACGTTTTGCATAAATGTTGTGCAAAAGCTTTGTGCATAAACTTTGTGCATTAACGTTATGCATAAACTTTGTGCATAACGTTTGTGCATAAACTCTGTGCATAAACTTTGTGCATAAACTTTGTGCATAAGCTTTGTGCATAAACTTTGTGCATAACCTTTGTGCATGAAATTTTTGTATATTCCTTGTGCATAAACTTTGTGCATACACTTTGTGCATAAACTTTGTGCATACCCTTTTCGCCAAAACGTTGTGCATAAACATTATGCACAAACTTTGTGCATAATCTTTGTGCATATACGTTCTGCATAAATTTTGTGCATAAAGTTTTTCCATAAACTTTGTGCATAAATTTTGTGCATAAACTTTGTGCGTTCACGATGTGCATAATCTTTGTGCAAACGTTTTATGCATAAACATTCTGCAAAAACTCTGTGCATAAACTTTGTGCACAAACTTTGTGCATAAACTTTGTGCATAAGATTCGTGCATAAGCTTTCTGCATGAACTTTGTGCATAAAGGTTGTGCATAAACTTTGTGCATAGACTTTGTGCATAAACGTTGTGCCTAAAAGTTGTGCATAAACGTTGTGCATAATCTTTGTGCATGTACTTTGTGCAGATACTTTGTGGATAAACTCTGTGCAAAAACTTTGTGCATAGACAATGTGCATGATTTTTGTGCATAAACTTTGTGCATAAACTTTGTGCATAAACTTAGCCCATTTACTATGTGCATAAACGTTGCGCATAAACTTTGTGCATAGACTTTTTGCATACACTTTGTTCATAAATTTTGTGCATAGTCCTTGTGCATAAACGTTATGCATAAAATTTGTGCATGAACTTTGTGTATAGATGTTGTGCATGAACTTTGTGCATAAACTTTGTGCAAAAACTTTGTGCATACACTTTGTGCATAAACGTTCTGTATAGACTTTATGCATAACCTTTGTGCATTAACTTTGTGCATAAACGTTGTGCATAAACATTGTGAAAAACGTTTGTGCATAAACGTTGTGCATCAACATTGTGCATAAACTTTGTGAATCATTCTTGTGCACAAACTTTGTGTATACACGTTGCGCATAAACATTCTGCATACACTTTTTGCATAAACATTGTGCATAAACATTGTGCATAAACATTTTGCATAAACGTTCTGCATAAACTTTGTGCATACGTTTTGTGCATAAACGTTGTGCATAAATGTTGTTCATAAACTTTGTGCATGAAACTTGTGCATGAAATGTGTGCATAGACGTTGTGCATAAACTTTTTGCATAGACGTTGTGCATAAACTTTGTGCACAAACTTGGTGCATAGACTTTGTACATAAACGTTGTGCCTAAAAGTTTTACAAAAACGTTGTGCATACACTCTGTGCATAAACGTTGTGCAGAACCTTTGTGCATAAAGTTTATCTATCAAATTAATGAAGAAATGTTGTGCATATACTTTGAGCATAAATGCTTTGCTTAATACTTGTGCTTAAACGTTGTGCACAAACTTTGTGCATAAACTTTGTCTATAAACGTTGTGCACAAAATTTGTGCATAAATTTGTGCATAAATGTTGTTTATAAACTTTGTGCATGATTTTGTGCATAAACTTTGATCATAAACTTGTTGCATAAAATATGTGCATAAACGTTTTTCATAAAATGTGTGCATAAACGTTTTGCATCAACGTTCTTCATAAACTTTGTGCATGAACTTTGTGCATAAAATTTGTGCAAAAACGTTGTGCATAAACTTTGTGCAAAAACGATTTGCATAAACTTTGTGCATAAACTTTGTGCATAAACTTTGTGCATACACTTCGTGCATAAACGTTGTGCATAGAATTTGTGCATGACCTTTGTGCATAAACTTTGTGCATAAACGTTGTGCACAAACTTTGTGCATAAACGTTGTGCATAAACTGTGTGCAAAAACTTTGTGCATAAACGTTGTGCATATACTCTGTGCATAAACTTTGTGCATAAACTTTGCGCAAAAAATTTGTCCATAAATGCTGTGCATAATGTTTGTGCATGAACTTTGTGCATAGAATTTGTGCATAAACTTTGTGCATAAAATTTGTTCATAAACTTTGTGCATAAACGTTGTGCAAAAACGTTTGGCATAAGCTTTGTGCATAAACTTTGTGCATAAACTTTGTGCATACACTTCGTGCATACACGTTGTGCATAAACTTTGTGCATGACCTTTGTGCATAAACTCTGTGCATAAACGTTGTGCAAAAACTTTGTGCATTAACTTTGTGCATAAACTTTGTGCATAAACGTTGTACATAAACTGTGTACAAAAACTTTGTGCAATAACGTTCTGCATATACTCTGTGCATAAACTTTGTGCATAAACTTTGCACAAACAATTTGTGCATAAACGATGTGCATAATGTTTGTGCATAAAATTTGTGCATAATCCTTGTGCATAAACTTTGTGCATAAACTTTGAGCAAAACCTTTGTGGATAATCGTCGTGCATAAACTTTGTGCATAAACTTTTGCATACACTATGTGCATAAACGTTGTGCATAAACTTTATGCATAAACTTT
This sequence comes from Penium margaritaceum, assembly GCA_023375785.1. Taxonomy (NCBI): domain Eukaryota; kingdom Viridiplantae; phylum Streptophyta; class Zygnematophyceae; order Desmidiales; family Peniaceae; genus Penium; species Penium margaritaceum. Next base: position 544,555 of record SZWC01000155.1, on the reverse strand, counting down.
GTGCATAAACTTTGTGCATAAACATTGTGCATAAACTTTGTGCAAAAACTTTGTGCATAAACGTTGTGCATCAACTTTGTGCATAAAATTTGTGCATAAATCTTGTGCATAAACGTTGTGCATTCACTTTGGGCATAAACATTGTGCATACACTTTTTGCATAAATATTGTGCATAAACATTGTGCATACACTTTGTGCATGAACGTTGTGCATAAACTTTGTGCATAAGTTTTGGGCATAAACTTTGTGCCTAAATGTTTTGCATAAACTGTGTGGATAAACGTTTTGCAGAAACGTTGTGCATAAACTTTGTGCATAAACTTCGTGCATGAACGTTTTGCATCAACATTTTTCATAAACTTTGTGCACAAAATTTGTGCATAAACCATGCGCATAAACATTGTGCATAAACTTTGTGCACAAACTTTGTGCATAAACTTTGTGCATAAACCTTGTGCATAAACTTCGTGCATAAACGTTGTGCGTAAACGTTGTGCATAAACGTTGTCCAAAGACATTGTGCATAAACGTTGTGCATCAACTTTGCGCATAAACTGAATTCAAAAACTTTGTGCAGAAACATAGTGCATACACTTTGTGCATAAATGTTGTGCAAAAACTTTGTAAATAAACATTGTGCACAAACTTTGAGCATAAACTTTGTGCATAAACTTTGTGCATCACCTTTGTGCATAAACTCTGTGCATAAACTTTGTTCATAAACCTTGTGCATAAACTTTGTGCAAAACCTCTGTCCATAAACATTGTGCATATACTTTGTGCATAAAACTTGTGCATAAAATTTGTGCATAACCTTTGTGCAAAAACTTTGTGCATAAACGATGTGCATAATTTTTGTGCATAAACCTTGTTCATGAACCTTGTGCATGAACTTTGTGCATAAACGTTGTGCATAAACTTTGTGCAAAAACATTGTGCATAAACGTCGTGCATAAACTTTGTGCATACAAATTGTGCATAAACTTTGTGCATACACTTTGTGCATAAACGTTGTTCATAAACTTTATGCATTAACTTTGTGCATAAACTTTGTGCATAAACGTTCTGCATAAACTTTGTGAATAAATGTTGTGCAGAACGTTTGTGCATAAATTATATGCATAAACGTTTTGCATAAACGTTGTGCATAATCCTTGTGCATGAACTTTGTGCGTAAACGTTGTGCATAAACGTTGTGCATAAACTTTGTGCAAAAACATTTTGCATAAACGTCGTGCATAAACTTTGTGCATAAACTTTGTGCATACACTTTGTGCATAAACGTTGTTCATAAACGTTATGCATAAACTTTGTGCATAAACATTGTACATAAACTCTGTGCATAAACTTTGTGCATAAACTTTGTGTATTTACTTTGTGCATAAACTTTGTGCATAAACTTTGTGCATACACTCTGTGCGTAAACGTTGTAAAACAATTTGTGCAAAGTTTTTGTGCATAAACGTTCTGCAAAAACTTTGTGAATAAACGTTGTGCATAAGAATTCTGCATAAACTTTGTTTATGAAATTTGGGCATAAGCTTTCTGCATAAACTTTGTGCATAAGCTTTGTGCATAAACTGTGTGCATAAACTTTGTGCATGTACTTTATGCAGAACCTTTGTGCATAAACGTTGTGCATTAATGTTTTGCATAAGCTTTGTGCATACACTTTGTGCATAAGCTTTGTGCATAAGCGTTGTGCATCAACTTTGTGCATAACTTTGTGCATAAATGATGAGCATAAACGTTGTGTACAAACTTTGTTCATAAACATTTGACATAGATTTTGTGCATGAAGGTTTTGCATAAAAGTTGTGCATAAACTTTTTGCATAAACTTTGTGCATTAACTTTATGCATAAACTTTCTGCATAAACATTGTGCATAAACTTTCTGCATAAAGTTTGTGCATAAACGTTATTCATAAAATTTTTCCATAAACTTTGTGCATAAAGTTTATGTATAAACGTTGTGCATAAACTTTGTGCATAAAATTTGTGCATAAACGTTGTGCATAAACTTTGTGCAAAGACTTTGTGCATAAATGTTGTGCCTAAAAGTTGTGCCTAAACCTTTTGCATGAACTTTGTGCATAAACGTTGTGCAGAACCTTTGTGCATAAACATTTTGCATTATTTTTTTGCAGAAACTTTGTGCAAAACCTGTGTGCATAAACTTTCTGCATAAACGTTGTGCATAAACTTTGTGCATAAACTTAATGCACAAACTTTGTGCATGAACGTTCTGCATAAACGTTTTGCATAAACTTTGTGCATAAATGTTGTGCATAAAACCTTTTCATAAACTTTGTGCATAAACTTTGTGCAATAACTTTGTGCATAAAATTTGTGCATACACTTTCTGCACAAACTTTGTGCATGAACTTTGTGCATAAATATTGTGCATAAATGTTCTGCATGAACTTTGTTTATACATTTTGTTCATAAACTTTGTGCATAAACGTTGTTCATAAACTTTGTGCATAAACTTTGTTCATAAACTTTGTGCATAAGCTTTGTGCATACACATTGTGCATAAACGTTGTACCTAAAAGTTGTGCATAAACATCGTGCATAAATGTTGTGCACAAAGGTTGTGCAGAACCTTTGAGCATAAACATTGTGCATAAACTTTGTGCCTAAATTTTGTGCATAAACTTTGTGCATAAACTTTGTGCATAAACTTTGTGCATAAACTTTGACCATAAACGTTGTGCACAAACTTTGTGCATTACTTTGTGCATAAATGTTGGCATAAACTTTGTGCAGAGCTTTGTGCATAAGCTTTGTGCATAAAAATTTTGCATAAACGTTGTGCATAAACTTTGTGCATAAACTTTTGTGCATAAACGTTGTGCATAAACGTTGTGCATAAACTTTGTGCATAAACAATCTGCATTAACTTTGTGCATAAACATTGTGCATAAACTTTGTGCATAAACTTTGTGCATAAACTTTGTGCATAAACATTGTGCATAAACTTTGTTCATAAACGTTTTGCATAAACGTTGTGCATAAACGTTGTGCATAAACTTTGTGCAAAAAATTTGTGCATAAACGTTGTGCATAACCTTTGTGCATACACTTTGTGCATAAATATTGTGCATGAATTTTGAGCATACACTTTGTGCATAAACGCTGTGCATAAACTTTGTGCATAAACGTTTTGGATAAACTTTGTGCATAATCTTTGTGCAGAAACTTTGTGCAAAAACGTTGTGCATAAACGTTTTGCATATACTTTGTGCATAAACTTTGTGCATAAAACTTGTGCATAAACATTGTGCAAGAAATTTGTGGAGAAACATTGTGGGAAAACTTTGTGCATAAAGTTTGTGCATAAATGTTGTGCATAAACGTAGTGCATAAATCTTGTGCATTAACTTTGTGCATAAATTTTGTGCATAAACTTTGTGCATAAACATTGTGCATAGACTTTCTGCAAAAACGTTGTGCAGAAACATTGTGCATAAACGTTGTGCATAATATTTGTGCATAAGCTTTTTGCATAAACTTTGTGCATACACTTTAAGCATAAACGTTGTGCATAAACTATGTGCATAAACTATGTGCATGAAGTTTCTGCATAAAGTTTGTGCATAAACTTTGTGCATACACTTTGTGCATACACTTTGTGCATAAACTTTGTGCATAAACTTTGTGCATAAACTTTGTGCAAAAACTTTGTGCATAAACGTTGTGAATATACTTTGTGCATAAACTTTGTGCATAATCTGTGTGCATAAACGTTGTGCAAAAACGTTGTGCATAAACGATGTGCATGATTTTTGTGCATACACTTTGTGCATAAACTTTGTGCATAAAATTTGTGCATAAAAATTGTGCATAAACTTTGTGCATAAACTTCGTGCATAAACTTTGTACATAAAATTTGTGCGTAAACTTTGTGCATAAACTTTCTGCATAAACGTTGTGCATAAACTTTGTGCAAAACCTTTCTGCATAAACGTTGTGCATATACTTTTTGCATAAACCTTTTGCATAAACTTTGTGCATAAACTTTGTGCAAAAACTTTGTGCATAAACATTGTGCATAAGCTTTGTGCATAAACCTTGTGCATAAACTTTATGCATAAACTTCATGCATAAACTTTGTGCATGAACGTTGTGCATAAACGTTGTGCAAAAACTTTGTGCATAAACATTGTGCATAAGCTTTGTGCATAAACCTTGTGCATAAACTTTATGCATAAACTTCATGCATAAACTTTGTGCATGAACGTTGTGCATAAACGTTGTGCAAAAACTTTGTGCATAAACTTTGTGCATAAACCTTGTGCATAAACGTTGTGCATAAACTTTGTGCATAAACTTTGTGCATAAACGTTGTCAATACACTTTGTGCATAAACGTTATGCATAAACTTTGTGCATAAACTTTGTGCATAAACCTTGTGCATAAACGTTGTGCATAAACTTTGTGCATAAACTTTGTGCATAAACGTTGTCAATACACTTTGTGCATAAACGTTATGCATAAACTTTGTGCATAAACTTTGTGCATAGACTTTGTGTATGAACTTAGTTCATACACTTTGTGCATAAACGTTGTGCATAAACACTGTGCATAAACTTTGTTCATGAACTTTGTGCATAAACTTTGTACATAAACGTTTCGCAAAAACTTTGTGCATAAACGTTGTGCATAAACTTTGTGCATACACTTTCTCCATAAACGTTGTGCATATACTTTGTGGATAAACGATTTGAATCAACTTTGTGCATGTACTTTGTGCATAAACTTTGTGCATAAATGTTGTTCATAAACTTTGTGTATAAACGTTCTGCATAGCCTTTGTGCATAAACTTTGTGCATATACTTTGTTCATAAGATTTATGCAAAAACCTTGTGCATAAACTTTGTGTATAAACGTTCTGCATAGCCTTTGTGCATAAACTTTGTGCATATACTTTGTTCATAAGATTTATGCAAAAACCTTGTGCATAAACTTTGTGCATGAACTTCATGCAAAACGTTTGTGCATAAACGTTGTGCAAAACCTCTTTCCATAAACGTTATGCATATACTTTGTGCATAAACTTTGTGCGTAAACTTTGTGCATAACCTTTTTGCAAAACCTTTGTGCGTAAACAATGTGCATTATTTTTGTGCATAAACTTTGTGCGTAAACTTTGTGCATAAACGTTTTGCATGAACTTTGTGCATAACGTTTGAGCATAAACTTTGTGCATAAACTTTGTACATAAACTTTGTGCATAAACCTTGTGCATAAAATTTATGCATAAACGTTGTGCATAAACTTTGTGCATGAACTTTGTGCATAACGTTTGAGCATAAACTTTGTGCATAAACTTTGTACATAAACTTTGTGCATAAACCTTGTGCATAAAATTTATGCATAAACGTTGTGCATAAACTTTGTGCAAAAACATTGTGCATAAACGTCGTACATGAACTTTGTGCATAAACTTTGTGCAAAAACTTGGTGCATACACTTTGTGCATAAACATTGTTCATAAAATGAATGCATAAACTTTGTGCATAAACGTTCTCCTTATTTTTGTGCATAAACGTTGTGCAGAACGTTTGTGCATAAACTTTGTGCATAAACTTTTGTGCATAATCCTTGTGAATAAACTTTGTGCGTAATCCTTGTGCATAAACGTTGTGCATAATACTTGTGCAGAAACATTGTGCGTAAACGACGTGCAGAGACTTTGTGCATAAATTTTGCGCATTAACTTTGTGCATACACTTTGTGCATAAACGTTGTTCATAAACGTTATGCATAAACTTTGTGCATAAACATTGTTCATAAACGTTTTGCATAGACTTTGTGAGAAAACGTTGTGTATTAGCTTTGTGCACAAAGTTTGTGCATAAACTTTGTGCATGAACTTTCTGCATAAACTTTGTGCATACACTCTGTGCGTAAACGTTGTAAAAACGTTTGTGCACAAAGTCTGCGCATAAACGTTATGCAAATCTTTGTGAATAAACTTTGTGAATAAACTTTCTGCAAATAATTTGTTCATAAACGTTCTGCATAAACTTTGTGCATAAAATTTTTGCATAAAATTTGTGCAGATCCTTTGTGCATTAACTTTGTGCATTAATGTTTTGCATAAACTTTGTGCATAAACGTTGTGCATAAACAGTGTGCATAATCTTTGTGCATAAACTTTGTGCATAAACGTTGTGCACAAACTTTGTGCATAACTTTGTGCATAAACATTGTGCATAAACTTTGTGCATAAACTTTGTTCATAATCATTTGACATAAACTTTGTGCAAAAACGTTTTGCATAAACGTTGTGCATAAACTTTGTGCATAAACTTTGTGCATAAACTTTGTGCATAAACTTTGTGCATAAACTTTGTGCATAAACTTTGTGCATAAACTTTGTGCATAAACTTTGTGCATAAACGTTGTGCATAAACTTTGTGCATAAACTTTGTGCATAAACTCTGTGCATAAACTTTGTGCATAAACTTTGTGCATAAACTTTGTGCATAAACTTTGTGCATAAACGTTGTTCATAAACATTGTCCACAAGCTTTGTGCATAAACTTTATGCATAAACGTTGTGCATAAACTTTGTGCATACCTTTTGTGCATAAACGTTGTGCATAAACTTTGTGCATAGACTTTGTGCATAAATGTTGTACCTAAAAGTGGTGCATAAACCTTTTGCATAAACTTTGTGCATAAACGTTTTGCAGAACCTTTGTACATAAAAGTTTTGCATTAACGTTCTGCATAAACTTTGCGCATAATCTGTGTGAATAAACTTTGTGCATAAACATTGCGCATAAACTTTGTGCATAAACTTTGTGCACAAACGTTGTGCATGACGTTTGTGCATAAACTTCGTGCATAAACTTTGTGCATAAACGTTGTGCATAAAATTTGTGCATAAACTTTGTTCATAAACTTTATGTATAACCTTTGTGCATACACTTTGTGCATAAACATTGTGCATAAATTTTGTGCATACACTTTGTGCATAAACGTTGTGCATAAACTCTGTGCATAACATTTGTGCAAAACCTTTGTGCATAAACGTTTTGCATATACTTTGTGCATAAACTTTGTGCATAAACGCTGTGCAAAACATTTGTGCATAAACGTTGTGCAAAAACTTTGTGCATAAACTTTGTGCATAAACGTCATGCATAAATTTTGTGCATAACTTTTGTGCATAAAATCTGTGCATAAACTTTGTGCATAAACTTTGTGCATAAACTTTGTGCATAAACTTTGTGCATGAACTTTGTGTTTATTCCTTGTGCATAAACTTTGTGCATACACTTTGTGCATAAACTTTGTGCATATCCTTTTTGCATAAACGTTGTGCATAAACATTATGCACAAACTTTGTGCATAATCTTTGTGCATATACGTTCTGCATAAAGGTTGTGCATAAATTTTTTGCATAACTTATGTGCATGAACTTTGTGCGTTCACGATGTGCATAATCTTTGCGCACAAGTTTTGTGCATAAACGTTGTGCAAAAACTCTGTGCATAAACGTTGTGCACAAAATTTCTGCATATACGTTGTGCATAAAATTTGTGCATAAGCTTTCTGCAAAAACTTTGTGCATAAAGGTTGTGCAGAAACTTTGTGCATAGACTTTGTGCATAAACGTTGTGCCCAAAAGTTGTGCATAAAACGTTGTGCATAATCATTGTGCATAAACTTTGTACAGATACTTTGTGCATAAACTTTGTGCAAAAACGTTGTGCATAAACGATGTGCATAATTTTTGTGCATAAACTTTGTGCATAAACTTTGTGCATAAACTTAGCGCATTTGCTTTGTGCATGAACTTTGTGCATTAACTTTGTGCATAGACGTTTTGCATACACTTTGTGCATAGAATTTGTGCATAGTCCTTGTGCATAAACTTTGTGCATAAAACTTGTGCATGAACTTTGTGTATAAACGTTGTGCTTAAATGTTTTGCAAAAACTTTGTGCATAAACATCGTGCATAATATTTGGGCATAAACGTTGTGCATAAACTTTGTGCATAAACTTTGTCTATAAAAGTTGTGCACACAATTTGTGCATAAATTTGTGCATAAATGTTGTGTATAAACTTTGTGCAAAATTTTGTGCATAAACTTTGATCATAAACTTGTTGCATAAAACTTGTGCATAAACGTTTTTCATAAACTGTGTGCATAAACGTTTTGCATCAACATTCTTCATAAACTTTGTGCATGAACTTTGTGCATGTCCTTTGTGCATTAATTTTGTGCATAAACTTTGTGCATAAACTTTGTGCATAAACGTTGAGCATAAACTTTGTGCAAAAACAATTTGCATAAACTTTGTGCATAAACTCTGTGCATAAACTTTGTGCATACAATTCGTGCATAAACTTTGTGCATAAACTTTGCGCAAACAATGTGTGCATAAACGCTGTGCATAATGTTTGTGCATAAACGTTTTCCATAACATTTGTGCATAAACTTTGTGCATAAAATTTGTGCATAAACTTTGTGCATACACTTCGTGCATTCACGTTGTGCATAAACTTTGTGCATGACCTTTGTGCATACACTTTGTGCATAAACGTTGTGCATAAACTGTGTGCAAAAACTTTGTGCATAAACGTTGTGCATATACTCTGTGCATAAACTTTTTGCATAAACATTGCGCAATCAATTTGTGCATAAACGATGTGCATAATGTTTGTGCGTAAAAATTTGTGCATAATCCTTGTGCATAAACATTGTGCAGAAACTTTGTGCAAAACCTTTGTGGATAATCGTCGTGCATAAACTTTGTGCATACACTTTGTGCATAAACGTTGTGCATAAAATTTATGCATAAAATTTGTGCATAAAAGTTGTGCATAAACATTGTGCATAAACTTTGTGCAAAAACTTTGTGCATAAACATTGTGCATCAACTTTGTGCATAACATTTATGCATAAATCTTGTGCATAAACGTTGTGCATACACTTTGGGCATAAACATTGTGCACACACTTTTTGCATAAACATTGTGCATAAACATTGTGCATACACTTTGTGCATGAACGTTCTGCATAAACTTTGTGCATAAGTTTTGGGCATAAACTTTGTGCCTAAATGTTTTGCGTAAACTGTGTGCATAAACGTTTTGCAGAAACGTTGTGCATAAACTTTGTGCATAAACTTCGTGCATGAACGTTTTGCATCAACATTTTCCATAACATTTGTGCACAAAATTTGTGCATAAACTATGTGCATAAACGTTGTGCATAAACTTCGTGCATAAACTTTATGCATAAGCTTTGTGCATAAACCTTGTGCATAAACTTTGTGCATAAACATTGTGCATAAACTTTGTGCATAAACTTAGTTCATAATATTTGTGCATAAACTTTGTGCATACACTTTGTGCAAAAATGTTGTGCATAAACTTTGTGCATAAACTTTGTGCATAAACTTTGTTCATAAACCTTGTGCATAAACTTTGTGCAAAACCTCTGTCCATAATCATTGTGCATATACTTTGTGCATAACATTTGTGCATAAACTTTGTGCATAACCTTTGTGCAAAAACTTTGCGCATAAACGATGTGCATAATATTTGTGCATAAACTTTGTGCATGAACTTTGTGCATAAACGTTGAGTATAAACGTTGTGCAAAAACATTGTGCATAAACGTTGTGCATAAACTTTGTGCATACAGATTGTGCATCAACTTTGTGCATAAACTTTGTGCATAAACGTTGAGTATAAACGTTGTGCAAAAACATTGTGCATAAACGTTGTGCATAAACTTTGTGCATACAGATTGTGCATCAACTTTGTGCATAAACTTTGTGCATAAACGTTGTTCATAAACATTGTCCATAAACTTTGTGCATAAACTTTATGCATAAACGTTGTGCATAAACTTTGTGCATAACGTTTGTGCATAAACGTTGTGCATAAACTTTGTGCATAGACTTTGTGCATAAACTTTATGCATAAACGTTGTGCATAAACTTTGTGCATAACGTTTGTGCATAAACGTTGTGCATAAACTTTGTGCATAGACTTTGTGCATAAATGTTGTACCTAAAAGTGGTGCATAAACCTTTTGCATAAACTTTGTGCATAAACGTTTTGCAGAACCTTTGTACATAAACGTTTTGCATTAACGTTCTGCATAATCTTTGCGCATAATCTGTATGAAGAAACTTTGTGCATAAACTTTGTGCATAAAAATTGTGCATAAACTTTGTGCATAAACGTTGTGCATGACGTTTGTGCATAAACTTTGTGCATAAACTTTGTGCATAAACGTTGTGCATAAACTTTGTGCATAACCTTTGTGCATAAACTTTATGCATAACCTTTGTGCATACACTTTGTGCATAAACATTGTGCATAAATTTTGTGCATACACTTTGTGCATAAACGTTGTGCATAAACTCTGTGCATAAAATTTGTGCAAAACGTTTGTGCATAAACGTTTTGCATATACTTTGTGCATAAACTTTGTGCATAAACGCTGTGCAAAAACTTTGTGCATAAACGTTGTGCAAAAACTTTGTGCATAAACTTTGTGCATAAACTTTGTGCATAAACTTTGTGCATAAACTTTGTGCATGAACTTTGTGTTTATTCCTTGTGCATAAACTTGGTGCATACACTTTGTGCATAACTTTGTGCATACCCTTTTTGCATAAACGTTGTGCATAAACATTATGCACAAACTTTGTGCATAATCTTTGTGCATATACGTTCTGCATAAAGTTTGTGCATAAAGTTAGTGCATAAACGTTTTGCATAAATTATGTGCATGAACTTTGTGCGTTCACGATGTGCATAATCTTTGTGCACAAGTTTTGTGCATAAACGTTGTGCAAAAACTCTGTGCGTAAACGTTGTGCACAAACTTTCTGCATAAACTTTGTGCATCAAATTTGTGCATAAGCTTTTTGCAAAAACTTTGTGCATAAAGGTTGTGCAGAAACTTTGTGCATAGACTTTGTGCATAAACGTTGTGCCTAAAACTTGTGCATAAACGTTGTGCATAATCATTGTGCATAAAATTTGTACAGATACTTTGTGCATAAACTTTGTGCAAAAACGTTGTGCATAAACGATGTGCATACTTTTTGTGCATAAACTTTGTGCATAAACTTTGTGCATAAACTTAGCGCATTTACTTTGTGCATGAACTTTGTGCATAAAATTTGTGCATAGACGTTTTGCATACACTTTGTGCATAGAATTTGTGCATAGTCCTTGTGCATAAACTTTGTGCATAAAATTTGTGCATGAACTTTGTGTATAAACGTTGTGCTTAAATGTTTTGCAATAACTTTGTGCATAAACATCGTGCATAATGTTTGGGCATAAACGTTGTGCATAAACTTTGTGCATAACATTTGTCTATAAACGTTGTGCACACAATTTGTGCATAAATTTGTGCATAAATGTTGTGTATAAACTTTGTGCAAAATTTTGTGCATAAACTTTGATCATAAACTTGTTGCATAAAATTTGTGCATAAACGTTTTTCATAAACTGTGTGCATAAACGTTTTGCATCAACGTTCTTCATAAACTTTGTGCATGAACTTTGTCCATGTCCTTTGTGCAGAAATTTTGTGCATAAACGTTTTGCATAAACTTTGTGCATAAACTTTGTGCATAAACATTGTGCATAAACGTTGTGCAAAAACAGTTTGCATAAACTTTGTGCATAAACTCTGTGCATAAACTTTGTGCATACACTTTGTGCATAAACTTTGTGCATAAACTTTGCGCAAACAATGTGTGCATAAACGCTGTGCATAATGTTTGTGCATAAACGTTTTCCATAAAATTTGTGCATAAACTTTGTGCATAAAAATTGTGCATAAACTTTGTTCATAAACGTTGTGCAAAAACGTCTTGCATAAACTTTATGCATAAACTCTGTGGATAAACTTTGTGCATACAATTTGTGCATACACGTTGTGCATAAACTTTGTGCATGACCTTTGTGCATAAACTTTGTGCATAAACGTTGTGCATAAACTGTGTGCAAAAACTTTGTGCATACACGTTGTGCATATACTCTGTGCATAAAACTTTTGCATAAACTTTGCGCAATCAATTTGTGCATAAATGATGTGCATAATGTTTGTGCATAAAATTTGTGCATAATCCTTGTGCATAAAAATTGTGCATAAACTTTGTGCAAAACCTTTGTGGATAATCGTCGTGCATAAACCTTGTGCATAAACTTTGTGCATACACTTTGTGCATAAACGTTGGGCATAAATTTCATGCATAAAATTTGTGCATAAACTTTGTGCATAAACGTTGTGCATAAACTTTGTGCAAAAAATTTGTGCATAAACATTGTGCATCAACTTTGTGCATAACATTTGTGCATAAATCTTGTGCATAAACGTTGTGCATACACTTTGGGCATAAACATTGTGCACACACTTTTTGCATAAACATTGTGCATAAACATTGTGCATACACTTTGTGCATGAACGTTCTGCATAAAATATGTGCATAAGTTTTGGGCATAAACTTTGTGCCTAAATGTTTTGCATAAACTGTGTGCATAAACGTTTTGCAGAAACATTGTGCATAAACTTTGTGCATAAACTTCGTGCATGAACGTTTGCATCAACATTTTCCATAGAATTTGTGCACGAAATCTGTGCATAAACTTTGTGCATAAACTTTGTGCATAAACTTTGTGCATAAACTTTGTGCATAAACTTTGTGCATAAACGTTGTGCATACACTTTGTGCATAAACGTTGTGCATAAACTTTGTGCATACAGATTGTGCATCAACTTTGTGCATAAACTTTGTGCATAAACGTTGTGCATACACTTTGTGCATAAACGTTGTGCATAAACTTTGTGCATACAGATTGTGCATCAACTTTGTGCATAAACTTTGTGCATAAACGTTGTGCATACACTTTGTGCATAAACGTTGTGCATAAACTTTGTGCATACAGATTGTGCATCAACTTTGTGCATAAACTTTGTGCATAAACGTTGTGCATACACTTTGTGCATAAACGTTGTGCATAAACTTTGTGCATACAGATTGTGCATCAACTTTGTGCATAAACTTTGTGCATAAACGTTGTGCATACACTTTGTGCATAAACGTTGTGCATAAACTTTGTGCATACAGATTGTGCATAAACTTTGTGCATACACTTTGTGCAAAAATGTTGTGCATAAACTTTGTGCATAAACTTTGTGCATAAACGTTGAGCATAAACTTTGTGCATAAACTTTGTGCATCACCTTTGTGCATAAACTTTGTGCATAAACTTTGTTCATAAACCTTGTGCAAAAACTTTGTGCAAAACCTCTGTCCATAATCATTGTGCATATAATTTGTGCATAAAAATTGTGCATAAACTTTGTGCATAACCTTTGTGCAAAAACTTTGCGCATAAACGATGTGCATAATTTTTGTGCATAAACTTTGTGCATGAACTTTGTGCATATACGTTGAGTATAAACGTTGTGCAAAAACATTGTGCATAAACGTTGTGCATAAACTTTGTGCATACAGATTGTGCATAAACTTTGTGCATACACTTTGTGCATAAACGTTGTTCATAAACTTTATGCATAAACTTTTTGCATAAACTTTGTGCATAAACATTCTGCATAAACTTTGTGCATCAATGTTGTGCAGAACATTTGTGCATATATCATGTGCATAAACGTTTAGCATAAACGTTGTGCATAATCCTTGTGCATAAAATTTGTGCGTAAACTTTGTGCATAAACGTTGTGCATAAACTATGAGCAAAAACATTGTGCATAAACGTCGTGCATAAGCTTTGTGCATAAACGTTGTGGATAAACTTTGTGCATACACGCTGTGCATACACTTTGTGCATAAACGTTGTTCATAAACGTTATGCATAAACTTTGTGCATAAACATTCTACATAAACGCTGTGCATAAACGTTGTGCATAAACTTTGTGCATAAACTTTGTGCATAAACTTTGTGCATACACTCTGTGCGTAAACGTTGTAAATCAATTTGTGTAAAAAGTTTGTGCATAAACTTTCTGCAAAAACTTTGTGAATAAACTTTGTGCATAAACTTCTTGCATAAACGTTTTGCATAAACTTTGTGCAGAACCTTTGTGTATAAACTTTGTGCATTAACTTTTTGCATAAGCTTTGTGAATAAACTTTGTGCATAAACTTTGTGCATAAACGTTGTACATACACTTTGTGCATAAACTTTGTGCATAAACGTTGTGCATCAACTTTGTGCATAACTTTGTGCATAAATGATGTGTGTAAACGTTGTGTAAAAACTTTGTTCATAAACATTTGACATAAACTTTGTGCATAAAGGTTTTGCATAAACCTTCTGCATAAACTTTATGCATAAGCTTTGTGCATAAATTTTGTGCATAAACTTTGTGCATAAACTTTCTGCATAAACTTTGTGCATAAACTTTGTGCATAACGTTTGTGCATACACGTTATTCATAAAATTTTTCCATAAACGTTGTGCATAAAGTTTATGTATAAACGTTGTGCATAACTTTTGTGCATAACATTTGTGCATAAACGTTGTGCAAAGACTTTGTGCACAAATGTTGTGCCTAAAAGTTGTGACTAAGCCTTTTGCATAAACTTTGTGCATAAACGTTGTGCAGAACCTTTGTGCATAAACGTTTTGCATAATTTTTTTTGCAGAAACTTTGTGCAAAACCTGTGTGCAAAAACTTTGTGCATAAACGTTGTGCATTAACTTTGTGCATAAAATTTGTGCACAAACTTTGTGCATGAACGTTTTGCATAAACTTTGTGCATAAACGTTGTGCATAAAATTTGTGCATAAACTATGTGCATAAACTTTGTGCATAAACTTTGTGCATACACTTTGTGCATGAACTTTGTGCATACACTTTTTGCATAAACGTTGTGCATAAACTATGTGCATAAACTATGTGCATGAAGTTTCTGCATGAAGTTTGTGCATAGACTTTGTGCATAAACTTTGTGCATAAACTTTGTTCATAAACTTTGTGCATAAACGTTGTTCATAAACTTTGTGCATAAACTTTGTGCATAAACTTTGTGGATAAACGTTGTGCATATACGTTTTGCATAAACTTTGTTCATAAGATTTGTGTATAAACTTTGTGCATACTTTTTGTGCATAAATGTTGTACCTAAAAGTTGTGCATAAATATTGTGCATAAACTTTGTGCACAAAGGTTGTGCAGAACCTTTGTGCATAAACTTTGTGCATAAACTTTGTGCATACTTTTTGTGCATAAATGTTGTACCTAAAAGTTGTGCATAAATATTGTGCATAAACTTTGTGCACAAAGGTTGTGCAGAACCTTTGTGCATAAACTTTGTGCATAAACTTTGTGCATAAACTTTGACCATAAACGTTGTGCACAAACTTTGTGCATTACTCTGTGCATAAATGTAGTGCATAAACTTTGTGCATAAACTTTGTGCATAAACTTTGTGCATAAACTTTGCGAATGAACTTTCTGCATAAACTTTGTGCATACACTTTTAGCTTAAACTTTGGGCATAAACTTTGTGCATAAACGTTGCGCATAAACTTTGTGCATAAACTTTGTGCATAAACGTTGTGCATAAACGTTGTGCATAAACTTTGTGCAGAAACGTTATGCATAACCTTTGTGCGTAAACGTTGTGCATAACCTTTGTGCATACACTTTGTGCATAAATATTGTGCATAACTTTTGTGCATACACTTTGTGCATAAACTTTGTGCATAAACTTTGTGCATAAACGTTTTGCATAAACATTGTGCATAAACTTTGTGCAGAAACGTTGTGCAAAAACTTTGTGCATAAACGTTTTGCATATACTTTGTGCATAAACTTTGTGCATAAACCTTTTGCATAAACATTGTGCAAGATCTTTGTGGAGACACGTTGTGCAAAAACTTTTTGCATAAAGTTTGTGCATTAACTTTGTGCATTAACTTTGTGCATAAACTTAGTGCATAAATTTTGTGCATAAACTTTGTGCATAAATTTGTGCATAAACTTTGTGCATAAACGTTGTGCATAGACTTTGTGCAAAAACGTTGTGCAGAAACGTTGTGCATAAACTTTGTGCATAGAATTTTTGCATAAGCTTTGTGCATAAACTTTGTGCATACACTTTGTGCATAAACGTTGTGCATAAACTATGTGCATAAACTATGTGCATGAAGTTTCTGCATGAAGTTTGTGCATAGACTTTGTGCATACACTTTGTGCATAAACTTTGTGCATAAAGTTTGTGCAAAAACGTTGTGCATTAACGTTGTGAATATACTTTGTGCATAAACTTTGTGCATAATCTTTGTGCATAAACGTTGTGCAAAAACGTTGTGCATAAACGATGTGCATGATTTTTGTGCATAAACTTTGTGCATAAACTTTGTGCATAGCATTTGTGCATAAACTTTGTGCATAATCTTTGTGCATAAACGTTGTGCAAAAACGTTGTGCATAAACGATGTGCATGATTTTTGTGCATAAACTTTGTGCATAAACTTTGTGCATAGCATTTGTGCATAAACTCTGTGCATAAACTTTGTGCATAAACTTTGTGCATAAACTTTGTGCATAAACTTTGTGCATAAACTTTGTGCATAAACGTTGTGCATGAACTTTGTGCAAAACCTTTCTGCATAAACGTTATGCATATACTTTGTGCATAAACCTTTTGCATAAAGTTTGTGCATAAACTTTGTGCAAAAACTTTGTGCATAAACTTTGTGCATAAACTTCGTGCATAAACTTTGTGCATAGACGTTGTGCATAAACATTGTGAAAAACGTTGTGCATAAACCTTGTGCATAAACCTTGTGCATAAACGTTGTGCATAAACTTTGTGCATAAACTTTGTGCATAAACGTTGTCAATACACTTTGTGCATAAACGTTGTGCATAAACTTTGTGCATAAACTTTGTGCATACACTTTGTGCATAAACGTTGTGCATAAACTTTGTGCATAAACGTTGTGCATAACCTTTGTGCATAAACTTTGTGCATAAACTTTGTTCATAAACCTTGTGCATAAACTTTGTGCAAAACCTCTGTCCATAATCATTGTGCATATACTTTGTGCATAAAATTTGTGCATAAACTTTGTGCATAACCTTTGTGCAAAAACTTTGCACATAAACAATGTGCATGATTTTTGTGCATAAACTTTGTGCATGAACTTTGTGCATAAACGTTGAGTATAAACTTTCTGCAAAAACATTGTGCATAAACGTTGTGCATAAACTCTGTGCATAAAATTTGTGCAAAACGTTTGTGCATAAACGTTTCCCATATACTTTGTGCATAAAATTTGTGCATAAACTTTGTGCATAAACGCTGTGCAAAAACTTTGTGCATAAACGTCATGCATAAACTTTGTGCATAACTTTTGTGCATAAAATATGTGCATAAACTTTGTGCATAAACTTTGTGCATAAACTTTGTGCATAAACTTTGTGCATAAACTTTGTGCATGAACTTTTTGTTTATTCCTTGTACATAAACTTTGTGCATTCACTTTGTCGAAAACTTTGTGCATATCCTTTTTGCATAAACGTTGTGCATAAACATTATGCACAAACTTTGTGCATAATCTTTGTGCATATACTTTCTGCATAAAGTTTGTGCATAAAGTTTGTGCATAAACATTTTGCATAAATTATGTGCATGAACTTTGTGCGTTCACGATGTGCATAATCTTTGTGCACAAGTTTTGTGCATAAACGTTGTGCAAAAACTGTGTGCATAAACGTTGTGCACAAACTTTCTGCATAAACTTTGTGCATAAAATTTTTGCATAAGCTTTCTGCAAAAACTTTGTGCATAAAGGTTGTGCAGAAACTTTGTGCATAGACTTTGTGCATAAACGTTGTGCCTAAAAATTGTGCATAAACGTTGTGCATAATCATTGTGCATAAACTTTGTACAGATACTTTGTGCATCAACTTTGTGCAAAAACGTTGTGCATAAACGATGTGCATATTTTTTGTGCATAAACTTTGTGCAATAACTTAGCGCATTTACTTTGTGCATGAACTTTGTGCATAAACTTTGTGCATAGACGTTTTGCATACACTTTGTGCATAAAATTTGTGCATAGTCCTTGTGCATAAACTTTGTGCATAAAAGTTGTGCATGAACTTTGTGTATAAACGTTGTGCTGAAATGTTTTGCAAAAACTTTGTGCATAAACATCGTGCATAATATTTGGGCATAAACGTTGTGCATAAACTTTGTGCATAAACTTTGTCTATAAACGTTGTGCACACAATTTGTGCATGAATTTGTGCATAAATGTTGTGTATAAACTTTGTGCAAAATTTTGTGCATAAACTTTGATCATAAACTTGTTGCATAAAATTTGTGCATAAACGTTTTTCATAAACTGTGTGCATAAACGTTTTGCATCAACGTTCTTCATAAACTTTGTGCATGAACTTTGTGCATGTCCTTTGTGCATAAACTTTGTGCAGAAACTTTTTGCATAAACTTTGTGCATAAACTTTGTGCATAAACGTTGTGCATAAACTTTGTGCAAAATCAATTTGCATAAACTTTGTGCAAAAACTCTGTGCATAAAATTTGTGCATACACTTCGTGCATAAACTTTGTGCATAAACTTTGCACAAACAATGTGTGCATAAACACTGTGCATAATGTTTGTGCATAAACGTTTTCCATAAAATTTGTGCATAAACTTTGTGCATAAAATTTGTGCATAAACTTTGTTCATAAACGTTGTGCAAAAACGTTTTGCATAAACTTTATGCATAAACTTTGTTCATAAAATTTGTGCATACACTTCGTGCATACACGTTGTGCATAAATTTTGTGCATGACCTTTGTGCATAAACTTTGTGCATAAACGTTGTGCATAAACTGTGTGCAAAAACTTTGTGCATAAACGTTGTGCATATACTCTGTGCATAAACTTTTTGCATAAACTTTGCGCAATCAATTTGTGCATAAACGATGTGCATAATGTTTGTGCATAAAATTTGTGCATAATCCGTGTGCATAAACATTGTGCATAAACTTTGTGCAAAACCTTTGTGGATAATCGTCGTGCATAAACTTTATGCATAAACTTTGTGCATACACTTTGTGCATAAACGTTGTGCATAAACTTTATGCATAAAATTTGTGCATAAACTTTGTGCATAAATGTTGTGCATAAACTTTGTGCAAACAATTTGTGCATAAACATTGTGCATCAACTTTGTGCATAACAAATGTGCATAAATCTTGTGCATAAACGTTGTGCATACACTTTGGGCATAAACATTGTGCACACACGTTTTGCATAAACATTGTGCATAAACATTGTGCATACACTTTGTGCATGAACGTTCTGCATAAACTTTGTGCATAAGTTTTGGGCATAAAATCTGTGCTTAAATGTTTTGCATAAACTGTGTGCATAAACGTTTTGCAGAAACGTTGTGCATAAACTTTGTGCATAAACTTCGTGCATGAACGTTTTGCATCAACATTTTCCACAACATTTGTGCACAAAATTTGTGCATAAACTATGTGCATAAACGTTGTGCATAAACGTTGTGCATAAAATTTGTGCATAAACTTTGTGCATAAACCTTGTGCATAAACTTTGTGCATAAACATTGTGCATAAACTTTGTGCATAAACTTAGTTCATAATATTTGTGCATAAACTTTGTGCATACACTTTGTGCAAAATGTTGTACATAAACTTTGTGCATAAACTTTGTGCATAAACTTTGTGCATAAACCTTGTGCATAAACTTTGTGCATAAACATTGTGCATAAACTTTGTGCATAAACTTAGTTCATAATATTTGTGCATAAACTTTGTGCATACACTTTGTGCAAAATGTTGTACATAAACTTTGTGCATAAACTTTGTGCATAAACGTTGAGCATAAACTTTGTGCATAAACTTTGTGCATTACCTTTGTGCATAAAGTTTGTGCATAAAATTTGTTCATAAACCTTGTGCATAAACTTTGTGCAAAACCTCTGTCCATAATTATTGTGCATATACTTTGTGCATAAAATATGTGCATAACCTTTGTGCATAACCTTTGTGCAAAAACTTTGCGCATAAACGATGTGCATAGTTTTTGTGCATAAACTTTGTGCATGAACTTTGTGCATAAACTTTGAGTATAAACGTTGTGCAAAAACATTGTGCATAAACGTTGTGCATAAACTTTGTGCATACAGATTGTGCATAAACTTTGTGCATACACTTTGTGCATAAAAGTTGTTCATAAACTTTATTCATAAACTTTGTGCATAAACTTTGTGCATAAACATTCTGCATAAACTTTGTGCATAAATGTTGTGCAGAACGTTTGTGCATATATTATGTGCATAAACGTTTTGCACAAACGTTGTGCATAATCCTTGTGCATAAAATTTGTGCGTAAACTTTGTCCATAAACGTTGTGCATAAACTTTGTGCAAAAACATTGTGCATAAACGCCGTGCATAAGCTTTGTGCATAAACGTTGTGGATAAACTTTGTGCATACACGTTGTGCATGCACTTTGTGCATAAACGTTGTTCATAAACGTTATGCATAAACTTTGTGCATAAACATTCGATATAAATGCTGTGCATAAACGTTGTGCATAAACTTTGTGCATAAACTTTGTACATAAACTTTGTGCATACACTCTGTACGTAAACGTTGTAAATCAATTTGTGTAAAAAGTTTGTGCATAAACTTTCTGCAAGAACTTTGTGAATAAACTTTGTGCATAAACTTTCTGCATAAACTTTTTGCATAAACTTTGTGCAGAACCTTTGTGTATAAACCTTGTGCATTAACTTTTTGCATAAGCTTTGTGAATAAACTTTGTGCATAAACTTTGTGCATAAATGTTGTGCATACACTTTGTGCATAAACTTTGTGCATAAACGTTGTGCATCAACTTTGTGCATAACTTTGTGCATAAATGATGTGCATAAACGTTGTGTAAAAACTTTGTTCATAAACATTTGACATGAACTTTGTGCATAAAGGTTTTGCAGAAACCTTGTGCATAAACTTTATGCATAAGCTTTGTGCATAAATTTTGTGCATAAACTTTGTGCATAAAATTTCTGCATAAACTTTGTGCATAAACATTGTGCATAACCTTTGTGCATAAACGTTATTCATAAAATTTCTCCGTAAAATTTGTGCATAAAGTTTATGTAAAAACGTTGTGCATAATATTTGTGCATACAATTTGTGCATAAACGTTGTGCATAAACTTTGTGCAAAGACTTTGTGCACAAATGTTGTGCCTAAAAGTTGTGCCTAAGCCTTTTGCATAAACGTTGTGCATAAACTTTGTGTACAACCTTTGTGCATAAACGTTTTGCATTATTTTTTTTGCAGAAACTTTGTGCAAAACCTGTGTGCATAAACGTTTTGCATAAACGTTGTGCATTAACTTTGTGCATAAAATTTGTGCACAAACTTTGTGCATGAACGTTTTGCATAAACTTTGTGCATAAACGTTGTGCATGAAATTTGTGCATAAACTATGTGCATAAACTTTGTGCATAAGCTTTGTGGATACACTTTGTGCATGAACTTTGTGCATACACTTTTTGCACAAACGTTGTGCATAAACTCTGTGCATAAATGTTGTGCATAAACTTTCTGCATGAACTTTGTTTATAAATTTTGTTCATAAACTTTGTGCATAAACGTTGTTCATAAACTTTGTTCTTAAACTTTGTGCATAAACTTTGTGGATAAACGTTGTGCATATACGTTTTGCATAAACTTTGTTCATAAGATTTGTGTATAAACTTTGTGCATACTTTTTGTGCATAAACGTTGTACCTAAAAGTTGTGCATAAATATTGTGCATAAACTTTGTGCACAAAGGTTGTGCAGAACCTTTGTACATAAACTTTGTGCATAAACTTTGTGCATAAACTTTGTGCATAAACTTTGACCATAAACGTTGTGCACAAACTTTGTGCATTACTTTGTACATAAATGTAGTGCATAAACGTTTTGCATAAAGTTTGTGCATAAACTTTGCGAATGAACTTTCTGCATAAACTTTGTGCATACACTTTTAGCTTAAACTTTGGGCATAAAGCTTGTGCATAAACGTTGCGCATAAACTTTGTGCATAAACTTTGTGCATAAACGTTGTGCATAAACGTTGTTCATAAACTTTGTGCAGAAACGTTATGCATAACCTTTGTGCATAAACGTTGTGCATAACCTTTGTGCATACACTTTGTGCGTAAATAATGTGCATAACTTTTGTGCATACACTTTGTGCATAAACGTTGTGCATAAACTTTGTGCATAAACGTTTTGCATAAACTTTGTGCATAAACTTTGTGCAGAAACTTTGTGCAAAAACTTTGTGCATAAACGTTTTGCATATACTTTGTGCATAAACATTTTGCATAAACCTTGTGCATAAACATTGTGCAAGATCTTTGTGGAGACACGTTGTGCAAAAACTTTTTGCATAAAGTTTGTGCATTAACTTTGTGCATTAACTTTGTGCATAAACTTAGTGCATAAATTTTGTGCATAAATTTGTGCATAAGCTTTTTGCATAAACTTTGTGCATAGACTTTGTGCAAAAACGTTGTGCAGAAACATTGTGCATAAACTTTGTGCATAGAATTTTTGCATAAGCTTTGTGCATAAACTTTGTGCATACACTTAGTGCATAAACGTTGTGCATAAACTATGTGCATAAACTATGTGCATGAAGTTTCTGCATGAAGTTTGTGCATAGACTTTGTGCATACACTTTGTGCATACACTTTGTGCATAAACTTTGTGCATAAAGTTTGTGCAAAAACGTTGTGCATTAACGTTGTGAATATACTTTGTGCATAAACTTTGTGCATAATCTTTGTGCATAAACGTTGTGCAAAAACGTTGTGCATAAACGATGTGCATGATTTATGTGCATAAACTTTGTGCATAAACTTTGTGCATAGTATTTGTGCATAAACTCTGTGCATAAACTTTGTGCATAAACTTTGTGCATAAACTTTGTGCATAAACTTTGTGCATAAACTTTGTGCATAAACGTTGTGCATAAACTTTGTGCAAAACCTTTCTGCATGAACGTTATGCATATACTTTGTGCATAAACCTTTTGCATAAACTTTGTGCATAAACATTGTGCAAAAACTTTGTGCATAAACTTTGTGCATAAACTTTGTGCATAAAATTTGTGCATAAACTTAGTGCATAAACGTTGTGCATAAACATTGTGAAAAACGTTGTGCATAAAGCTTGTGCATAAACCTTGTGCATAAACGTTGTGCATAAACTTTGTGCATAAACTTTGTGCATAAACGTTGTCAATACACTTTGTGCATAAACGTTGTGCATAAACTTTGTGCATAAACTTTGTGCATAAACCTTGTGCATAAACGTTGTGCATAAACTTTGTGCATAAACTTTGTGCATAAACGTTGTCAATACACTTTGTGCATAAACGTTGTGCATAAACTTTGTGCATAAACTTTGTGCATAAACTTTGTGCATCACCTTTGTGCATAAACTTTGTGCATAAACTTTGTTCATAAACCTTGTGCATAAACTTTGTGCAAAAACTTTGTGCATAAACTTTGTGCATCACCTTTGTGCATAAACTTTGTGCATAAACTTTGTTCATAAACCTTGTGCATAAACTTTGTGCAAAACCTCTGTCCATAATCATTGTGCATGTACTTTGTGCATAAAATTTGTGCATAAACTTTGTGCATAACCTCTGTGCAAAAACTTTGCGCATAAACGATGTGCATAACTTTTGTGCATAAACTTTGTGCATGAACTTTGTGCATAAACGTTGAGTATAAACGTTGTGCAAAAACATTGTGCATAAACGTCGTGCATAAACTTTGTGCATACAGATTGTGCATAAACTTTGTGCATACACTTTGTGCATAAACGTTGTTCATAAACTTTATGCATAAACTTTGTGCAGAAACTTTGTGCATAGACATTCTGCATAAACTTTGTGCATAAATGTTGTGCAGAACGTTTGTGCATACATTATGTGCATAAACGTTTTGCATAAACGTTGTGCATAATCCTTGTGCATAAACTTTGTGCGTAAACTTTGTGCATAGACGTTGTGCATAAACATTGTGCAAAAACATTGTGCATAAACGTCGTGCATAAGCTTTGTGCATAAACTTTGTGGATAAACTTTGTGCATACACGCTGTGCATACACTTTGTGCATAAACGTTGTTCATAAACGTAATGCATAAACTTTGTGCATAAACATTCTACATAAACGCTGTGCATAAACGTTGTGCATAAACTTTGTGCATAAACTTTGTGCATAAACTTTGTGCATACACTCTGTGTGTAAACGTTGTAAAGCAATTTGTGTAAAACGTTTGTGCATAAACTTTCTGCAAAAACATTGTGAATGAACTTTGTGCATCAACTTTCTGCATAAACTTTGTTTATGAAATTTGGGCATAAACATTCTGCATAAACTTTGTGCATAAGCTTTGTGCATAAACTGTGTGCATAAACTTTGTGCATAAAATTTGTGCAGAACCTTTTTGTATAAACTTTGTGCATTAACTTTTTGCATAAGCTTTGTGAATAAACTTTGTGCATAACATTTGTGCATAAACGTTGTGCATACACTTTGTGCATAAACTTTGTGCATAAACGTTGTGCACCAACTTTGTGCATTACTTTGTGCATAAATGATGTGCATAAACGTTGTGTACAAACTTTGTTCATAAACATTTGACATAAACTTTGTGCATAAAGGTTTTGCATAAACGTTGTGCATAAAATTTATGCATAAACTTTGTGCATAAATTCTGTGCATTAACTTTGTGCATAAACTTTCTGCATAAACTTTGTGCATAAACATTGTGCATAACCTTTGTGCATAAACGTTATTCATAAAATTTGTCCGTAAGCTTTGTGCATAAAGTTTATGTATAAACGTTGTGCATATATTTTGTGCATTAAATCTGTGCATAAACGTTGTGCATAAACTTTGTGCAAAGACTTTGTGCATAAATGTTGTGCCTAAAAGTTGTGCCTAAACCTTTTGCATAAACTTTGTGCATAAAATTTGTGCAGAACCTTTGTGCATAAACGTTTTGCATTATATTTTTTTGCAGCAACTTGGTGCAAAACCTGTGTGCATAAACTTTGTGCATAAACGTTGTGCATAAACTTTGTGCATAAACTTTGTGCACAAACTTTGTGCATGAACGTTCTGCATGAACGTTTTGCATAAACTTTGTGCATAAACGTTGTGCATAAAATTTGTGCATAAACTATGTGCATAAACTTTGTGCATAAACTTTGTGCATACACTTTGTGCATGAACTTTGTGCATAAACTTTTTGCACAAACGTTGTGCATAAACTTTGTGCATAAATTTTGTGCATAAACATTCTGCATGAACTTTGTTTATAAATTTTGTTCATAAACTTTGTGCATAAACGTTGTTCATAAACTTTCTGCATAAACTGTGTGCATAAACTTTGTGGATAAACGTTGTGCATAAACGTTTTGCATAAACTTTGTTCATAAACTTTGTGCATTAACTTTGTGCATACACTTTGTGCATAAACGTTGTACCTAAAAGTTGTGCATAAACATTGTGCATAAACTTTGTGCACAAAGGTTGTGCAGAACCTTTGTGCATAATCGTTTTGCATAAACTTTGTGCATAAACTTTGACCATAAGCGTTGTGTACAAACTTTGTGCATTACTTTGTGCATAAATGTAGTGTGTAAACTTTGTGCATAAACTTTGTGCATAATCGTTTTTCATAAACGTTGTGCATAAACTTTGTGCATAGACTTTGTGCATAAACTTTGCGAATGAACTTTCTGCATAAACTTTGTGAATACACTTTTTGCTTAAACTTTGGGCATAAACTTTGTGCATAAACGTTGCGCATAAACTTTGTGCATAACATTTGTGCATAAACGTTGTGCATAAACGTTGTGCATAAACTTTGTGCATAAACGTTCTGCATAAACTTTGTGCATCAACTTTGTGCATAAATTTTGTGCATAAACTTTGTGCATAAACCTTGTGCACAAACTTTGGGCATAAGCTTTGTGCATAAACGTTGTGCATAAACGTTATGCATAAACTTTGTGCAAAACCTTTGTGCATAAACGTTGTGCATAACCTTTGTGCATACACTTTGTGGATAAATATTGTGCATAAAATTTGTGCATACACTTTGTGCATAAACGTTGTGCATAAACTTTGTGCATAAACGTTTTGCATAATCTTTGTGCATAAAAGTTTTGCAGAAACGTTGTGCAAAAACTTTGTGCATAAACGTTTTGCATGTACTTTTAGCATAAACTTTGTGCATAAACCTTGTGCATAAACATTGTGCAATATATTTGTGGAGAAACGTTGTGCAAAAACATTGTGCATAAAGTTTTGTGCATAAACTTTGTCCATAAACTTAGTGCATAAATGTTGTGCATAAACTTTGTGCATAAATTTTGTGCATAAACTTTGTACATAAACGTTGTGCATAGACTTTCTGTAAAAACGTTGTGCAGAAACGTTGTGCATAAACTTTGTGCATACAATTTGTGCATAAGCTTTGTGCATAAACGTTGTGCATACACTTTGTGCATAAACATTGTGCATAAACTATGTGCATAAACTATGTGCACGAAGTTTCTGCATAAAGTTTGTGCATAGACTTTGTGCATGCACTTTGTGCATACACTTTGTGCATAAACTTTGTGCACAAACTTTGTGCATAGACTTTGTGCAAAAACTTTGTGCATTAACGTTGTGAATATACTTTGTGCATCAACTTTGTGCATAATCTTTGTGCATAAACATTGTGCAAAAACGTTGTGCATAAACAATGTGCATGATTTTTGTGCATAAACTTTGTGCATAAACTTTGTGCATAGAATTTGTGCATAAACTTTGTGCATAAAATTTGTGCATAAACTTTGTGCATAAACTTTGTGCATAAACTTTGTGCATAAACTTTGTGCATAAACGTTGTGCATAAACTTTGTGCAAAACCTTTCTGCATAAACGTTATGCATATACTTTGTGCATAAACTTTGTGCATAAACTTTGTGCATAAACTTTGTGCATAAACTTTGTGCATAAACGTTGTGCATAAACTTTGTGCAAAACCTTTCTGCATAAACGTTATGCATATACTTTGTGCATAAACCTTTTGCATAAACTTTGTGCATAAACTTTGTGGAAAAACTTTGTGCATAAACTTTGTGCATAAACGTTGTGCATAAACCTTGTACATAAACTTAATGCATAAACTTCGTGCATAAAATTTGTGCATAAACTTTGTGGAAAAACTTTGTGCATAAACTTTGTGCATAAACGTTGTGCATAAACCTTGTACATAAACTTAATGCATAAACTTCGTGCATAAAATTTGTGCATAAACGTTGTGCATAAACGTTGTGAAAAACGTTGTGCATAAACTTTGTGCATAAACCTTGTGCATAAACGTTGTGCATAAAGTTTGTGCATAAACTTTGTGCATAAACGTTGTTAATACACTTTGTGCATAAACGTTGTGCATAAACTTTGTGCATAAACTTTCTGCATAGACTTTGTGCATGAACTTAGGGCATACAATTTGTGCATAAACGTTGTGCATAAACTTTGTGCATAAACTTTGTGCATGAACTTTGTGCATAAACTTTGTACATAAACTTTGTGCAAAAACTTTGTGCATAAACGTTGTGCATAAAATTTGTGCATACACTTTCTCCATAAGCATTGTGTATAAACTTCGTGGATAAACGTTTTGAATCAACTTTGTGCATATACTTTGTGCATAAACTTTGTGCATAAACTGTGTTCATAAACTTTGTGCATAAACTTTATGCATAGCCTTTGTGCATAAACTTTGTTCATGAACTTTGTGCATAAGATTTGTGCAAAAACCTTGTGCATAAACTTTGTGCATGAACTTTGTGCAAAAACGTTATGCATAAAAGTTTTGCAAAACCTCTTTTCATAAACGTTGTGCATATACTTTGTGCATAAACTTTGTGCATAACCTTTGTACAAAATCTTTGTGCGTAAACGATGTGGATAATTTTTGTCCATAAACTTTGGGCATAAACATTGTGCATAAACGTTTTGCATAAACTATTTGCATAACGTTTGAGCATAAAATTTGTGCACAAACTTTGTACAAAAACTTTATGCATAATCCTTGTGCATAAACTTTGTGCATAAATGTTCTACATAAACGTTGTGCATAAACTTTGTGCAAAAACATTGTGCATAAACGTCGTACATAAACTTTGTGCAAAAACTTGGTGCATACACTTTGTGCATAAACATTGTTCATAAACTTAATGCATGAACTTTGTGCATAAACGTTGTGCATAAACTTTGTGCATAAACGTTGTGCAGAACGTTTGTGCATAAACTTTGTGCATGATCCTTGTGCATAAACTTTGTGCGTAATCCTTGTGCATAAATGTTGTGCATAACATTTGTGCAGAAACATTGTGCGTAAACGACGTGCGGAGACATTGTGCATAAACGTTGTGCATAAACTTTGTGCATACACTTTGTGCATAAAAGTTGTCCATAAACTTTATGCATAAACTTTGTGCATAAACATTGTTCATGAACGTTCTGCATACACTTTGTGAGAAAACGTTGTGCACAAACTTTGTGCATAAACTTTGTGCATGAACTTTGCGCATAAACTTTGTGCATACACTCTGTGCATAAACGTTGTAAAAAAATTCTGCACAAATTTTGTGCAAAAACGTTATGCAAATCTTTGTGAATAAACTTTTTGAATAAACTTTCTGCATATGCTTTATGCATAAAATTTGTTCATAAACGTTCTGCATAAACTTTGTGCATAAACTTTGTGCATAAACTTTGTGCATAAACTTTGTGCATAAACTTTGTGCAGATCCTTTGTGCATAGAATTTGTGCATTAACGTTTTGCATGAACTTTGTGCATAAACGTTGTGCATAAACGATGTGCATAATCTTCTTGCATAAACTTTGTGCATAAACGTTGTGCATACACTTTTTGCATAACTTTGTGCATAAATGTTGTGCATAAACTTTGTGCATGAACTTTGTTCATAATCATTTGACATAAACTTTGTGCATAAACGTTTTGCATAAACATTGTACATAAACTTTGTGCATAAACTTTGTACATAAAATTTGTGCATAAACTTTGTATATAAAATTTGTGCATAAACTTTGTGCATAAACTTTGTGCATAAACGTTGTTCATAAACATTTTCCATAAGCTTTGTTCATAAACTTTATGCATAAACGTTGTGCATAACTTTTGTGCATAAACGTTGTGCATTAACTTTGTGCATAGACTTTGTGCATAAATGTTGTACCTAAAAGTGGTGCATAAACCTTTTGCATAAACTTTGTGCATAAACGTTTTGCAGAACCTTTGTGCATAAACGTTTTGCATTAACGTTCTGCATAAACTTTGCGCATAATCTCTGTGAATAAACTTTGTGCATAAACGTTGTGCATAAACTTTGTGCATAAACTTTCTGCACAAACATTGTGCATGACTTTTGTGCATAAACTTTGTGGATAAACTTTGTGCATAAACTTTGTGCATAAACTTTATGCATAAACTTTGTGCATACACTTTGTGCATAAACTTTGTGCATAAACTTTGTGCATAATCATTGTGCACAAACTTTGTGCATAACTTTGTTCATAAATGTTGTGCATAAACTTTGTGCATAACGTTTTGCATAAACTTTGTGCATAAACCTTGTGCAAAAACCTTGTGCATCACCATTTTGCATAAGCTTTGTGCATAAACGTTTTGCATAAACGTTGTGCATAAACTTTGTGCATAAACTTTGTGAATGAACTTTGTGCATAAAACTTGTGCATACATGTTGTGCATGAACTTTGTGCATAAACTTTGTGCATAAAATTTGTGCATAAACTTTGTGCATAAACTTTGTGCGTAAACGTTGTCCATACACTTTGTGCAAAAACTTTGTGCATAAACATTGTGCATAAACTTTGTGCATACACTTTGTGCATAAACTTTGTGCATAAATTTTTGTATAAACAATTTGCAAAACTTTGTGCATAAACGTTGTGCATAAACTTTGTGCATAAATGTTGTGCATTAACTTCATGCATAACTTTGTGCATAAACTTTTTGCATAACTTTTGTGCATAAACATTTTGCATAAACTTTGTGCATAAACGTTTTGCATAAACATTGTGCATACATTTTGTGCATAACCTTTGTGAATGAACTTTGTGCATAAACTTTGTGCATAAACTTTGTGCATACACTTTGTGCATAAACTTTTCACATAAACTTTGTGCATGAACTTTGTGCATTAACTTTGTGCATAAACGTTCTGCATAAACTTTGTGCAAAATCTTTGTGCATAAACGTTGTGCATAAACTTTGTGCATACACTTTGTCCATAAACGTTGTGCATAAACTTTGTGCAAGGGAATTTTGCATAAACTTTGTGCATTACCGTTGTGCATAAACGTTGTGCATAGACTTTGTGCATAAACGTTGTGCATAATCGTTGTGCAAAAACTTTGTGCATAAACTTTGTGCATACACTTTGTGCATAAACTTAGTGCATAAACTTTGTGCGTAAACTTTGTGCATAAACGTTGTGCATAAAATTTGTGCATAAAATTTGTGCATATTTCTTGTGCATTAACTTTGTGCATACAGTTTGTGCATATATATTGTGCATAAAGATTATGCACAAACGTTGTGCATTACTTTGTGCATAAATGTTCTGCATAATCTTTGGGGATCAAGTTTGTGCATAAACATTGTGCATAAACTCTGTGCATGAACTTTCTTCATAAACCTGTGCATACACTTTGTGCGTAAACGTTGTGCCTAAAAGCTGTGCGTAAACGTTGTTCATAATCTTTGTGCACAAAGTTTTGTGCATAAACATTGTGAAAAAACTCTGTGCATAAACTTTGTGCATACACTTTGTGCGTAAACGTTGTGCCTAAAAGCTGTGCGTAAACGTTGTTCATAATCTTTGTGCACAAAGTTTTGTGCATAAACATTGTGAAAAAACTCTGTGCATAAACTTTGTGCGTAAACTTTCTGCATAAACTTTGTGCATAAAATTTGTGCATACAATTTCTGCATAAACTTTGTGCATAAACTTTGTGCATAGACTTTGTGCATAAACGTTGTGCCTAAAAGTTGTGCATAAACGTTGTGCATAAAATTTGTGCATACAATTTCTGCATAAACTTTGTGCATAAACTTTGTGCATAGACTTTGTGCATAAACGTTGTGCCTAAAAGTTGTGCATAAACGTTGTGCATAATCTTTTTGCATAAACTTTGTGCAGATACTTTGTGCAGATTATTTGTGCATAGACTTTGTGCATAAAAATTGTGCATAAACTTTGTGCATAAACGTTGTGCATAAACTTTATGCATAAATGTTGTGCATAAAATTTGTGCATAACTTTGTGCATAAACTTTGTGCATAAGCTTTGTGCATAAACATTTTGTATAAACGTTGTGCATAAACATTTTGCATAAACGTTGTGCATAAACTTTGTGCATAAACTTTGTGAATGAACGTTGTGCATACACTTTGTGCATACACTTTGTGCATAAACTTTGTGGATAAACTTTGCACATAAACTTTGTGCAGAAAAATTTGTGCATAAACTTTGTGCATAAAACATTGTGCATAAACGTTGTGCATAAACGTTGTGCATAAACGTTGTGCATAAACTTTGTGCATTAACGTTGTGCATTTACTTTGTGCAAAAACTTTGTGCATAAACGTTGTGCATAAACGTTGTGCATAAACTTTGTGCATAAACGTTGTGCATAAACTTTGTGCATAAGTATTTTGCATAAACTTTGTGCATAAACATTATGCATAAACGTTGTGCATAAACGTTCTGCATAAACGTTGTGCATAATCTTTGTGCAAAAACTTTGTGCATAAACATTGTGCATACACTTTGTGCATAAATTTTGTGCATAAACTTTGTGCATAAACTTTGTGCATAAACTTTGTGCATAAGCTTTGTGGACACATTTTGTGCATAAAATTTGTGCATTAACTTTGTGCATACACTTTGTGCATAAACGTTGTGCATAAAGATTATGCACAAACTTTGTGCATAAACTTTGTGCATCAAAGTTCTGCACTAACTTTGTGCATAAACTTTGTGGATTAATGTTCTGCATAAAATGTGCTTCAAATTTTTGCCAAACCTCTGTGCATAACCTTTGTGCATAAATGTTCTGCATAAACTTTGTGAATAAAATTTGTGCATAACCTTTGTGCATAAACTTTGTGCATAAAATTTGTGCATAGACCCTGTGCATAAACGTTGTGCCTAAAAGTTGTGCATAAACGTTGTGCATAATCTTTTTGCATAAGCTTTGTGCAGATACTTTGTGCATAAACTTTGTGCATAAACTGTGTGCATGAACTTTGTGCATAAACTTTTTGCATAAACTTTGTGCATAAATGTTGTGCATAAACTTTGAGCATAACTTTGTGCATAAACGTTGTGCATAAACCTTGTGCAAAAACATTTTGCATAATCTTTGTGCATAAACGTTTTGCATAAACGTTGTGAATAAACTTTTTGCATAAACTTTGTGAATGAACTTTATGCATGAACTTTGTGCATATACTTTGTGCATACACTTTGTGCATAAACTTTGTGCATGAATGTTTTGCATAGACTTTGTGCATAAACTTTGTGCATAAACGTTGTGGGTAAATATTGTGCATAAACTTTGTGCATAAACGTTGTGCATAAACGTTGTGCGTAGACTTTGTGCAGAAAGTTTGTGCATAAATGTTGTGCATAAGGTTTTTGCATACACTATGTGCATAGACGTTGTGCATAAAATTTGTGCGCAAACATTTTGCATTAACTTTGTGCATAAACTTTGTGCATAAACTTTGTGCATAAACGTTGTGCAAAAATTTTGTGCATAAACGTTTTGCATATACTTTGTGCATAAATGTTTGTGCATAAATGTTGGTAAAAAACTTTGTGCATAAACGATGTGCATAATTTTTGTGCATAAACTTTGTGCATAAACTTTTTGCATAAACTTTGTGCATATTTCTTGTGCATAAACTTTGTGCATAAACTATGTGCATAAACTTTGTGCATAAACATTATGCACAAACTTTGTGCATAAACTTTGGGCATAAACGTTCTGCATAATCTTTGTGCATAAAGTTTGTGCATAAACATTGTGCAATTTTTTTTTGCATAAACTTTGTGCTTAAACTTTGGGCATAAACTTTGTGCATGCACTTTGTGCGTAAACGTTGTGCATAAACTTTGTGCACACGTTTTGTGTATGAAATCCGTGCATACGCTTTGTGCATAAACGTTGTGCATAAAATTTGTGCATAAGCTTTCTGCATAAAGTTTGTGCATAAATTTTGTGCATAAACTTTGTGCATAGACTTTGTACATAAAAGTTGTGCCTAAAAGTTGTGCATAAACATTGTGCATAATCTTTGTGCATAAACTTTGTGCATAAACGTTGTGCATAAACGTTGTGCATAACCTTGTACATAAATGTTGTGCATAAACTTTGTGCATAAACTTTGTGCATAAACTTTGTGCATAAACGTTGTGCATAAACTTTGTGCATAAACTTTGTGCATAAACTTTGTGCATAAACGTTGTGCATAAACTTTGTGCATACACTTTGTGCATAAACGTTGTGCATAAACTTTGTGCATAAAATTTGTGCATAAACTTTGTGGATAATCTTTGTGCAGAAACTTTGTGCATAAACTTTGTGCATAAACTTTGTGCATAAACATTGTGCACAAACATTGTGCATAGCTTTGTGCATACATGTTGTGCATAAACTTTGTGCATACACTTTGTGCATACACTTTGTGCATAAACTTTGTGCATAAACTTTGTGCATAAACGTTGTGCATAAACGTTGTGCATAAACTTTGTGCATAAATGTTGTGCACAAACGTTGTGCATAAACCTTGTGGATTAACGTTGTGCATAAACTTTGTGCAAAAACTTTGTGCATAAACATTGTGCATAAACTTTGTGCATACATTTTGTGCATAAACGTTGTGCATAAACTTTGTGCATAAACGTTTTGCATAAACTTTGTGCATAAACTTTGTGCATAAACTTTGTGCATAAACTTTGTGCAAAAACGTTGTGCATAAACGTTTTGCATATAATTTGTGCATAATCTTTGTGCATTAATGTTGTGCAAAAACTTTGTGCATAAACGATGTGCATAATGTTTGTGCATAAACTTTGTGCACGAACTTTGTGCATAAACTTTGTGCATAAACGTTGTGCATAAAAGATGTGCATAAGCATTGTGCGTAAACGTTTTGCATAAACTTTGTGCATAAACTTTGTGCATATTTCTTGTAAATATGCTTTGTGCATAAACTTTGTG
The DNA here is from genome assembly GCA_023375785.1 of Penium margaritaceum. Lineage (NCBI taxonomy): Eukaryota > Viridiplantae > Streptophyta > Zygnematophyceae > Desmidiales > Peniaceae > Penium > Penium margaritaceum. Next base: position 510,113 of record SZWC01000155.1, on the reverse strand, counting down.
TATACACTTCGTGCATAAACGTTGTGCATAAAAATTATGCACAAACTTTGTGCATAAACGTTGTGCATAAACGTTCTGCATAAAATTTGTGCATAAATTTTGTGCATAAAGATTGTGCATGAATTTTGTGCATTAACTTTCTGCGTAAAATTTGTGCATACACTTTGTGCGTAAATGTTGTGCTTAAACGTTGTGCACAAGGTTTGTGCAGAAAAGGTCTGCAAAAACGTTGTGCATAAACTTTGTGCATGAACTGTGTGCATACGTTTTGTGCATAAACTTTGAGCATGAACTTTGTGCATGAACGTTGTGCATACACTTTGTGCATACAATTTTTGCATAAACGTTCTGCATATACTTTGTGCGTAAACTTTGTGCATGAACATTGTGCATAAACTTTGTGCATAAACTTTGTTTATAAACGTTGTGCACAAGCTTTGTGCATAACTCTGTGCATAAGTGTTGTGCATAATCTTTGTGCATAACTTTGTGCATTAACTTTGTGCATAAACTTTGTGCATAAACATTTTGCATAAACTTTGTGCATGAAAATTTTGCATGAACGTTGTGCATAAATTTTGTGCATGAACTTTGTGAATGAAATTTGTGCATAAACGTTGCAAATACACGTTGTGCATACACTTTGTGCATAAGCTTTGTGCATAAACTTTGTGCATGAAATTTGTGCATAAACTTTGTGCATAAACGTTGTGCATAAACGTTGTGCATAAACGTTGTGCATAAACTTTGTGCATAAATGTTGTGCATAAACGTCGGGCATAAAATTTGTGCATAAACGTTGTGCATAAAATTTGTGCAAAAACGTTGTGCATAGATGTTTTGCATAAACATTGTGCATACACTTTGTGCATAAACGTTGTGCATAAATTTTTTGCATACACGTTTTGCATAAAAGTTGTGCATAAACTTTGTGCGTAGAAGTTTTGCATAAACTTTGTGCAAGAACGTTGTTCAAAAACTTTGTGCATAAACGTTTTGTATTTACTTTGTGCATAAACGTTGTGCACAAACTTTGTGCAAAAACGATGTGCATAGTTTTTGTGCATAACCTTTGTGCATGAACTTTGTGCATAAACATTGTGCATAAACTTCGTGCATAAACTTTGTGCATAAACATTGTGCGTAAACTTTGTGCATCAACTTTGTGCATAGACGTTGTGCATAAACTTTGTGCATAAACTTTGTGCATAAACTTTGTGCATATTTCGTGTGCATAAACTATGTGCATAAGCTTTCTGCATACACTTTGTGCATAAACGTTGTGCATAAACATTATGCATAAGCTTTGTGCATAAACTTTGTGCATAATCGTTCTGCATAAACTTTGTGCATAAAGTTTGTGCATAAACATTGTGCATACGTTTTGTGCGTTAAATTTCTGCATAAACTTTGTGCATAAAGTTTGTGCGTAAACGTTGTGCATAAACTTTGTGCACAAGTTTTGTGCATAAACGTTCTGCAAAAACTCTGTGCATAAACTTTGTGCATAAACTTTGTGCAAAAACGTTGTGCATAAGCTTTCTGCATAAACTTTGTGCATAAACTTTGTGCATAAACTTTGTGCATAGACTTTGTGCATAAACGTTGTGCCTAAAAGTTGTGCATAAATGTTGTTCATAATCTTTGTGCATAAACTTTGTGCATAAACATTGTGCATAAAAGTTGTGCATAACTTTGTGCATAAATGTTGGGCATAATCTTTGTGCATAAACTTTGTGCATAAACTTTGTGCATGAACTTTGTGCATGAACTTTGTGCATTAAGTCGTGCATAAACGTTGTGCATAACTTTGCGCATAAATATTGTACATAAACTTTGTGCAGACACTTTGTGCATAAACTTTGTGCAGAGACTTTGTGCATAAACGCTGTGCATAAACTTTGTGCATAAACTTTGTGCATAACCTTTGTGCATAAACTTTGTGCATAAACGTTGTGCATAAACGTTGTGCATACACTTTGTGGATAAACGTTGTGCATAAACTTTATGCATAAACTTTGTGCATAAACTATGTGCATAAACTTTGTGCATAAACTTTGTGCATAAACTTTGTGAAAAATCTTTGTGTATAAACTTTGTGCATAAACATTGTACACAAAATTTGTGCATAACTTTGTGCATAAATGTTGTGCATAAACTTTGTCAATAACTTTGTGCATAAACTTTGTGCATAAACTTTGTGCAAAAACATTTTGCATAAACTTTGTGCATAAAAGTTATGCATAAACGTTGTGCATAAAATTTGTGCATAAACTTTGTGAATGAACTTTATGCATAAACTTTGTGCATACACTCTGTGTATAAACTTTGTGCATAAACTTTGTGCATAGACTTTGTGCATAAATTTTGTGCATGAACTTTGTGCATAAACATTGTGCATAAACATTGTGCATTAACTTTGTGCATGAACGTTGTGCATAAACTTTGTGCATAAACTTTGTGCATAAACTTTGTGCATAAAGTTTGTGCATAAACTTTGTGCGTAAACGTTCTGCAAAAAATTTGTGCATAAACATTTTGCATGTACTTTGTGCATAATCTTTGTGCATAAACTTTGGGCATAACTGTTCTGCATAAAGTTTGTGCATAAAGTTTGTGCATAAAGTTTGTGCATAGATTTTGTGCATAAAAATTCTGCATAAACTTTGTGCATAAACTTTGTGCATGAACGATGTGCATAATTTTTGTGCATAAACTTTGTGCATAAACTTTGTGCATATTTCTTGTGCATAAACTTTGTGCATAAGCTTTGTGCATACACTTTGTCCATAAACGTTGTGCATAAACATTATGCACAAACTTTGTGCATAAACTTTGTGCATAACTGTTCTGCATGCACAATTGTGGATGCAGAACAGTTCTGGCACAACTCTTGCACGACTCTGGCATAACTCTGGCTCAACACTGGCAAAACTCTGGCACAACACTAAAGCAACTGTGGCACAACTCTGGCACAACTCTGGCACAACACTAAAGCAACTGTGGCACAATTCTGGCACAACTCTGGCACAACTCTGGCACAACTCTGGCACACTTCTGGCACAACTCTGGCACAACTCTGGTACAACTCTGGCACAACTCTGGCACAACCCTGGCACAACTCTGGCTCATCTCTGCACAACTCAGGCACAAATCTGACAGAACTCTGGCACAACTCTTGTTCAACTCTGGCAAAACCCTGGCACAACTCTGGCACAACTCTGGTACAACTCTACCACAACTCTGACATAACTCTGGCACAACCCTGGCACAGCTCAGGCACAAATCCGGAATAACTCTGACACAACTCTGGCACAACTGTTGCCGGACTTTGGCACAACTCTGGCATAACTCTGGCACAACTCCGGCACAACTCTGGGACAACTCTGGCACAACTGTGGCACAAATCTGGCACAAGTCTGGCACAACTGTGGCACAACTCCCGCACAACTCTGGAATAACTCTTGCAGAACTCTGGCACAACACTTGCACAACTCTCGCACAACTATGGAACATCCATGGCACAACTCTGGCACAACTCTGGAACAATTCTGGCACACCTCTGGCACAACTCTGGAATAATTATGGCACAACTCTGGCATAACTCTTGCACAACTCTGGCACAAATCTGGCAAAAATGTGGCACAACTCAGGAACAACTCTGGCACATATCTGGCACAACTCTGGCACCACTTTGGAACAACTCTGACACAACTGTGTCACAACTCTGGCGCAAATCTAAAGAAACTGTGGTACAACTCTGGCATAACACTGGTACAACTCTGGCACAACTCTGGCACAACTCTGGTACAACTCGGCACAACTCAGGCACAAATCTGGCACAACTCTGTCACTACTCGGGCACAACTCTGGCACAACACTGGCACACCCCTGGCACGACTCTGGCACAAGTGTGGCACAACTCTGTCACAACTCTGGCACAACCCTGGCACATATCTGGCACAACTCTGGCACAACACTGGTACAACTCTGGCACAAATTTAGGAAAACTCTGGCACAATTCTGGCACAACTATGGCACGACTCTAGCACGACGCTGGCACGACTATGGAACAACTCTGGCACAAATCTGGCACAACTATGGGAGAACTCAGGCACAACCCTGGCACAACTCTGGCACAACTCTGGCACAACTATGGCACAACCCTGGCACCACTGTGGTACAACTCGGGCACAACTCTGGCATAACTCTGGCACAACTCTGGTCCAACTATGGCACAACTCTGACACCACTCTGGCACAACTCTGGCACAACTCTGGCACAACTCTGGCACAACTCTGGCACAACTCTGGCACAATTCTGGCAAATATCTGGCACAACTGTGGCACATCTCTAGCACAACTCTGGCACGACTCTGGCACAGCTCTGGCACAACTCTGGCGCAACTCTGGCACAACTTGGCACAACTCAGACACAACTCTCGTACAACTCTGGCACAACTCTGGTTCCACTCTGGCACAACTCTGGCACAACTCTGGCACAACTCTGGCACAACTCTGGTGAAACTGTGGCGCAACTCTGGCACAACTCTGGCACAACTCTGGCACAACTCTGGCACAACTCTGGCACCGCTCTGGCACAACTCGGGCACAACTCTGGCACATCTCTGGCACAAGTCCGGCATAACTCTGGCACAACTCTGGCACAACTCTGGTACCACTCTGGCACAACTCTGGCACAACTCTGGCACTACTCTAGTACGACTCTGGCACAAGTCTGGCAAAACTCTGGAACAACTCTGGCACAACTCTGGCACAACTCTGGCATAACTCTGGCACAACTCTGGTCCAACTATGGCACAACCCTGACACCACTCTGGCACAACTCTGGCACAACTCTGGCACTACTCTAGTACGACTCTGGCACAAGTCTGGCAAAACTCTGGAACAACTCTGGCACAACTCTGGCACAACTCTGGCATAACTCTGGCACAACTCTGGTCCAACTATGGCACAACCCTGACACCACTCTGGCACAACTCTGGCACAACTCTGGCACTACTCTAGTACGACTCTGGCACAAGTCTGGCAAAACTCTGGAACAACTCTGGCACAACTCTGGCACAACTCTGGCATAACTCTGGCACAACTCTGGTCCAACTATGGCACAACCCTGACACCACTCTGGCACAACTCTGGCACAACTCTGGCACTACTCTAGTACGACTCTGGCACAAGTCTGGCAAAACTCTGGAACAACTCTGGCACAACTCTGGCACAACTCTGGCATAACTCTGGCACAACTCTGGTCCAACTATGGCACAACCCTGACACCACTCTGGCACAACTCTGGCACAACTCTGGCACTACTCTAGTACGACTCTGGCACAAGTCTGGCAAAACTCTGGAACAACTCTGGCACAACTCTGGCACAACTCTGGCATAACTCTGGCACAACTCTGGTCCAACTATGGCACAACCCTGACACCACTCTGGCACAACTCTGGCACAACTCTGGCACTACTCTAGTACGACTCTGGCACAAGTCTGGCAAAACTCTGGAACAACTCTGGCACAACTCTGGCACAACTCTGGCATAACTCTGGCACAACTCTGGTCCAACTATGGCACAACCCTGACACCACTCTGGCACAACTCTGGCACAACTCTGGCACTACTCTAGTACGACTCTGGCACAAGTCTGGCAAAACTCTGGAACAACTCTGGCACAACTCTGGCACAACTCTGGCATAACTCTGGCACAACTCTGGTCCAACTATGGCACAACCCTGACACCACTCTGGCACAACTCTGGCACAACTCTGGCACTACTCTAGTACGACTCTGGCACAAGTCTGGCAAAACTCTGGAACAACTCTGGCACAACTCTGGCACAACTCTGGCATAACTCTGGCACAACTCTGGCACAACTCTGGTACCACTCTGGCACAACTCTGGCACAACTCTGGCACAACTATGGCACAACTCTGGCACAACTCTGGCACAACTCTGGTACAACTCTGGCACAACTCTGGCACAACTCTCGCACAACTCTGGCACAACTCGAGCAGAACTCTGCCACAACTCTGGCACAACTCGGCACAACTCTGGCACAACTCAGGCACAACTCTGGCACAACTCTGCCACAACTCTGCTACAACTCTGGCACAACTCGGCACAAATCTGGCACAGATATCGCACAATTCTGGCACAACTTGAACACAACTCTGGCACAACTCTGCCAGAGCTCTGGCACGACTCTGGAACAACTCTTGCACAACTCTGGCACAACTCTGGCACAACTCTGAGACAAGTATGGCAGAATTCTGGCACGACTCTGGTACAACTCTGGCATAACTCTGGCACTACTCTAGCACAACTCTGGAACAACTCTGGCACAACTCTGGCACAACTCGGCACAAATCTGGCACAACTCTGGCACAACCCAGCCACATCTCTGGCACACGTCTGGCACAACTGTGGCACAACTCTGGCACAACTCTGGCACCATTCTCGCAAAACTCTGGCACTACTCTGGCACAACTCTGGCAAAATCTGGCACAACTCTGGCACAACTCTGGAAAAACTCTGGCAAAACTCTGGCACAATTCTGGCACAACTCTGGCACAACTCTGGCACAGCTATGGCACAGCTCTGGAACAACTCTGGCACAACTCTGGCACAACTCTGGAAAAACTCTGGAACAACTCTGGCAAAACTCTGGTTCAACTCTGGCACAACTCTGGCACAACTCTGGCACAACTTTGACACAACTCTGCCACAACTCTGGCACAACTAGGCACAACTCTGGCACAACTCTGGCACAACTCTGGCACAACTATGGCACAGCTATGGCAAAACTATGGCACAACTCTGGCACAACTCTGGCACAACTCTGGCACAACTCTCGCATAACCCTGGCAAAACTCCTGCACAACTCTGGCACAACTCTGGCACAAATATGGCACACCTATCGCAGCACTATTGCACAACCCTGGCACAACTCTGGCACAACTCTAGCAAAACTCTCGGACAGATCTGGTACAATTCTGGCATAACTCTGGCAAAACTATGGGAGAACTCTGGGATAAACATGGCAGAACTCTGGCACAACCATGGCACAACTCTCGCACAACTCTAGCACCACTCTGGGACAACTCTGGCACACCTGTGGCGCAACTCTGGCACAACTCTAAAGCAAATCTGGCACAACTCTGGCACGACTTTGGCACAACTCTGGCACAACTCTGGCACAACTCTGGCATAACTATGGCACAACTCCGGCACAACTCTGGCACAACTGGCACAACTCTGGCCCAGCTCTGCACAGCTCTATTACAACTCTGGCATAACTATGGCACAACTCAGGAATAGTTCTGGCACAACTCTGGCACAACTCTTGCACAACTCTGGCACAACTTTGGCACAACTCTGGCACAGCTGGCACAGCTCTGGCACAGCTCTGCCACAACTCTGGCACAACTGTGGCACAACTCTATGACAACTCTGGCACAACTCTCCCATAAAGCTGGGACAACTCTGGCACAACTCTGGCACAACTCTGGGACAACTCTGTCACATCTCTGGCACAACTATGGCACAACTCTGGCACAACTCAGGCAAACCTCTGGCACAACTCTGGTACAAATCGGGCACAACTCTGGCACACCTCTGGCAGGATTATGGCACAACTATGGCACGACTCTTGCATAACCCTGGCACTACTCTTGCACGACTCTGGCACAACTCTGGCTCAACACTGGCACAACTCTGGCACAACACTAAAGCAATTGTGGCACAACTCTGGCACAGCACTAGAGCAACTGTGGCACAACTCTGGCACAACTCTGGCACAACACTAAAGCAACTGTGGCACAACTCTGGCACAACTCTGGCACAACTCTGGCACACTTCTGGCACAACTCTGGCACAACTCTGGTACAACTCTGGCACAACTCTGGCACAACCCTGGCACAACTCTGGCACAACTGGGCACAACTCAGGCAGAAATCTGGCACAACTCCGGCACAACTCTTGTTCAACTCTGGCAAAACCCTGGCACAACTCTGGCACAAGTCTGGTACAACTCTAGCACAACTCTGGCATAACTCTGGCACAACTCTGGCACAGCTCTGGCACAAATCCGGAATAACTCTGACACAACTCCGGCATAACTGTTGCGGTACTTTGGCACAACTCTGGCATAACTCTGGTACAACTCAGGCACAACTCTGGGACAACTCTGGCACAACTGTGGCACAACTGTGGCACAACTCTGGCACAAGTCTGGCACAACTGTGGCACATCTCCCACACAACTCTGGAATAACTCTGGCAGAACTCTGGCACAACACTTGCACAACTCTCGCACAACTATGGCACATCTATGACACAGCTCTGGCACAACTCTGGAATAATTCTGGCACACCTCTGGCACAACTCTGGCATAACTCTTGCACAACTCTGGCACAAATCTGGCAAAAATGTGGCACACCTCAGAAACAACTCTGGCACATATCTGGGACAACTCTGGCACCACTTTGGAACAACTCTGGCACAACTGTGTCACAACTCTGGCGCAACTCTAAAGCAACTGTGGTACAACTCTGGCTTAACACTGGTACAACTCTGGCACAACTCTGGCACAACTCTGGCACAACTCGGCACAACTCAGGCACAAATCTGGCACAACTCTGTCACTACTCGGGCACAACTCTGGCACAACACTGGCACACCCCTGGCACGACTCTGGTACAAGTGTGGCACAACTCTGTCACAACTATGGCACAACCCTGGCACATATCTGGCACAACTCTGGCACAACACTGGTACAACTCTGGCACAACTTTGGGACAACTCTGGCACAATTCTGGCACAACTATGGCACGACTCTGGCACAACGCTGGCACGACTATGGAACAACTCTGGCACAAATCTGGCACAACTATGGGAGAACTCAGGCACAACTCTGGCACAACTCTGGCACAACTCTGGCACAACTATGGCACAACCCTGGCACAACTCTGGTACAACTCTGGCACAACTCTGGCATAAGTCTGGCACAACTCTGGTTCAACTATGGCACACCTCTGACACCACTCTGGCACAACTCTGGCACAACTCTGGCACAACTCTGGCACAACTCTGGCACAATTCTGCCAAATATCTGGCACAACTGTGGCACAACTCTAGCACAACTCTGGCACGACTCTGGCACAGCTCTGGCACAACTCTGGTACAACTCTGGCATAACTTGGCACAACTCAGGCACAACTCTAGTACAACTCTGGCACAACTCAGGTTCCACTATGGCACAAGTCTGGCACAACTCTGGCACAACTCTGGCACAACTCTGGCACAACTCTGGCACAACTCTGGTGAAACTGTGGCACAACTCTGGCACAACTCTGGCA
>SZWC01000155.1:457830-491282 GCA_023375785.1 Penium margaritaceum | reverse complement strand
GTGGTGCGAACTGGTTGCAGAGTGGTGCAAACTGGTTGCGGAGTGGTGCGAACTGGTTACAAATTGATGCAAACTGGTTGCGGAGTGGTGCAAACTGGTTGCGGAAGTGCCAACTGGTTGCGTAATAGTGTGCACTGGTTGGGGAGTGGTGCAAACTGGTTGCGGAGTGGTGCAAGCTGGCTGCGGGTGGTGCAAACTGGGTGCGGAGTGGTGCGAACTGGTTGCGCAGTGGTGCAAACTGGTTGCAGAGTCGTACGAACTGGTTGCGGAGTGGTGTGAACCGGTTTCGGAGTGGTGTGAACTGGTTGCGGAGTTTTGCGAACCAGTTGGGGAGTGGTGCAAAGTTGTTGCGTGGTTGCGCGAACTGGTTGCGGAGTGGTGCGAACTGGTTGCGGACTGGTGTTAACTGGTTGCGGAGTGGTGCAAACTGGTTGTGGAGTGGTGCGAACCCGTTGTAGTGTGGTGCAAACGGGTTGCGGAGTGGTGCCAACTGGTTGCAGAGTGGTGCGAACCGGTTGCGGAGTGGTGCGAACTGGTTGCGGAGTGGTGCAAACTGGTTGCAGAGTGGTGCAGACTCGTTGCGGAGTCGTGCGAACTGGTTGCGGTGTGGTGCGAACTGGTTGCGGATTGGTGCAAACTGGTTGCGGAGTGGTGCGAACTGGTTGCGGAGTGGTCCTGACTGGTTGCGGAGTGGTCAAAACTGGCTGCAATTGGAGCCAACTGGCTGCGATGTGGTGCGAACGGGTTGCGGAGTGGTGCTGACTGGTTGCGGAGTGGTGCCAACTGGTTCCGAAGTGATGCGAACTGGTTGCGGAGTGGTCCGCACTGGTTGCCGTTGGTGCGAACTGGTTGCGAAGTGGTGCAAACTGGTTGCGTAGTGGTGCGCACTGGTTGCGGAATGGTGAACGATGATTGGGGAGTGATGGAAACTGGTTGCGGAGTGGTACGAACTGGTTGCGGAGTCGTGCGAACTGGTTTCGGAGTGGTGCGAACTGGTTGCGGAGTGGTGCGAACCGGTTGCGGAGTGGTGCGAACTGGTTGCGGAGTTGTGCGAAGTGGTTGGGGAGTGGTGCAAACTGGTTGCCGAGTGGTGCGAACTGGTTGCAGAGTGGTGCAACCTGGTTTTGGAGTGGTGTGAACCGGTTGCGGAGTGGTGCAATCCGGTTGCGGAGTGGTGCGAATTGGTTGCGGAGTGGTGCGAACCAGTTGCGGAGTGGTGCGAACTGGTTGCGCAGTGGTGCGAAATGGTTGCGGAGTGGTGCATACTCATTGGGAGTGGTGCGAACTGGTTGCAGTGTGGTGCAAACTGGTTGCGGAGTAATGCGAACTGGTTTTGGAGTGGTGCAAACTGCCGCACTGGTTGCGGAGTGGTGCAAACTGGCTGCGGAGTGGTGCGAACTGGTTGCGGATTGGTGCGAAATGGTTGCGGAGTGGTGCGAACCGGTTGCGGAGCGGTGCGAACTGGCTGCAGAGTGGTGCCAACTGGTTGTGGAGTGGTACACACTGATTGCGGAGTGGTGCAATCTGGTTGCGGAGTGGTGCGAACAGGTTGCGGAGTGGTGCGAACTGGTTGCAGAGTGGTGCGAACTGGTTGCGGAGTGGTGCGAACAGGTTGCGGAGTGGTGCAAACTGGTTCTGGAGTGGTGCGAACTGGTTGCGGAGTGGTGTGAACTGGTTGCAAAGTGGTGTGAACTGGTTGCGGAGTGCTGCAAACTGGTTGCGGATTGGTACAAACTGGTTGCGGAGTGGTGCGAACTGGTTGTAGAGTGCTGCGAACTAGCTGCGGGTTGTGCGAACTGGTTGCGGAGTGGTGCAAACTGGTTGCAGAGTGGTGCGAATTGGTTGCGCAGTGGTGCGAACTGGTTGCGGAGTGGTTCGAACTGGTTGCGGAGTGGTGCGAACTGGTTGCGGAGTGGTGCGAACTGGTTGCGGAGTGGTGCGAACTGGATGCAAAGTGGTGGAAACCGGTTGCAGAGTGGTGCGAACTGGTTGCAGAGTGGTGCAAACTGGTTAAGGTGTGGTGCGCACTGGTTGCGGAGTGGTGTGAACTGGTTGCGGAGTGGTGCAAACTGGCTGTGGGTGGTGTAAACTGGCTGCGGAGTGGTGCGAACAGATTGCGGAGTGGTGAAAACTGGTTTGAGAGTGGTGCGAACTGGTTACGGATTGATGCAGATTGGTTGGAGAGTGGTGCGAACTGGTTGCGGAGTGGTGCGAAGTGGCTACAGAATAGTGCGAAGTGGTTGCGGAATGGCGCGAACTGGTTGTGGTGAGGTGCGAACTGCTTGCGGAGTGGTGCAATTTGGTTGCAGAGTGGTGCAAACTGGTTGTGGAGTGGTACGAACTGGTTGCGGAGTGGTGCGAACTGGTTGCGGAGTGGTGCGAACTGGTTGCGGAGTGATGTGAACTGGTTACAGAGTGGGGCAAACTGGTTGCGGAGTGGTGCCAACTGGTTGCAGAGTGGTGCGAACTGGTTGTGGTGTGGTGCGAACTGGTTGCGGACTGGTGCGAACTGGTTGCGGAGTGATGTGAACTGGTTACGGAGTGGGGCAAACTGGTTGCGGAGTGGTGCGAGCTGGTTGCGGAGTGGTGCAAACTCGTTGCGGAGTGGTGTGAACCGGTTGCGGAGTGGTGCAATCCGGTTGCGGAGTGGTGCGAAGTGGTTACGGAGTGGTGCAAACTGGTTGCGGAAGTGCGAACTGGTTGCGTAATAGTGTGCATTGGTTGGGGAGTGGTGCAAACTGGTTGCCGAGGGGTGCGAACTGGTTGCAGAGTGGTGCAACCTGGTTTTGGAGTGGTGTGAACCGGTTGCGGAGTGGTGCAATCCGGTTGCGGAGTGGTGCGAAGTGGTTACGGAGTGGTGCAAACTGGTTGCGGAAGTGCGAACTGGTTGCGTAATAGTGTGCATTGGTTGGGGAGTGGTGCAAACTGGTTGCCGAGGGGTGCGAACTGGTTGCAGAGTGGTGCAACCTGGTTTTGGAGTGGTGTGAACCGGTTGCGGAGTGGTGCAATCCGGTTGCGGAGTGGTGCGAAGTGGTTACGGAGTGGTGCAAACTGGTTGCGGAAGTGCGAACTGGTTGCGTAATAGTGTGCATTGGTTGGGGAGTGGTGCAAACTGGTTGCCGAGGGGTGCGAACTGGTTGCAGAGTGGTGCAAACTGGTTGCGGAGTGGTGCGAACTGGTTGCGGAGTGGTGCGAACTGGTTGCGGAGTGGTGCAAACTGGTTGCGGAGTGGTGCGAACTGGTTACAAATTGATGCAAACTGGTTGCGGAGTGGTGCAAACTGGTTGCGGAAGTGCGAACTGGTTGCGTAATAGTGTGCACTGGTTGGGGAGTGGTGCAAACTGGTTGCGGAGTGGTGCAAGCTGGCTGCGGGTGGTGCAAACTGGGTGCGGAGTGGTGCGAACTGGTTGCGCAGTGGTGCAAACTAGTTGCAGAGTCGTACGAACTGGTTGCGGAGTGGTGTGAACTGGTTTCGGAGTGGTGTGAACTGGTTGCGGAGTTTTGCGAACCAGTTGGGGAGTGGTGCAAAGTTGTTGCGTGGTTGTGCGAACTGGTTGCGGAGTGTTGCGAACTGGTTGCGGACTGGTGTTAGCTGGTTGCGGAGTGGTGCAAACTGGTTGTGGAGTGGTTCGAACCCGTTGTAGTGTGGTGCAAACGGGTTGCGGAGTGGTGCCAACTGGTTGCAGAGTGGTGCGAACCGGTTGCGGAGTGGTGCGAACTGGTTGCGGAGTGGTGCAAACTGGTTGCAGAGTGGTGCAGACTCGTTGCGGAGCCGTGCGAACTGGTTGCGGTGTGGTGCGAACTGGTTGCGGAGTGGTGCAAACTGGTTGCAGAGTGGTGCAGACTCGTTGCGGAGTCGTGCGAACTGGTTGCGGTGTGGTGCGAACTGGTTGCGGATTGGTGCAAACTGGTTGCGGAGTGGTGCGAACTGGTTGCGGAGTGGTCCTGACTGGTTGCGGAGTGGTCAAAACTGGCTGCAATTTGAGCCAACTGGCTGCGATGTGGTGCGAACGGGTTGCGGAGTGGTGCTGACTGGTTGCGGAGTGGTGCCAACTGGTTCCGAAGTGATGCGAACTGGTTGCGGAGTGGTCCGCACTGGTTGCCGTTGGTGCGAACTGGTTGCGAAGTGGTGCAAACTGGTTGCGTAGTGGTGCGCACTGGTTGTGGAGTGGTGAACGATGATTGGGGAGTGATGGGAACTGGTTGCCGAGTGATGAAAACTGGTTGCGGAGTGGTACGAACTGGTTGCGGAGTCGTGCGAACTGGTTTCGGAGTGGTGCGAACTGGTTGCGGAGTGGTGCGAACCGGTTGCGGAGTGGTGCGAACTGGTTGCGGAATGGTGCGAAGTGGTTGGGGAGTGGTGCAAACTGGTTGCCGAGTGGTGCGAACTGGTTGCAGAGTGGTGCAAACTGGTTTTGGAGTGGTTTGAACCGGTTGCGGAGTGGTGCAATCCGGTTGCGGAGTGGTGCGAATTGGTTGCGGAGTGGTGCGAACCAGTTGTGGAGTGGTGCGAACTGGTTGCGCAGTGGTGCGAAATGGTTGCGGAGTGGTGCATACTCATTGGGAGTGGTGCGAACTGGTTGCAGTGTGGTGCAAACTGGTTGCGGAGTAATGCGAACTGGTTGTGGAGTGGTGCAAACTGCCGCACTGGTTGCGGAGTGGTGCAAACTGACTGCGGAGTGGTGCGAACTGGTTGCGGATTGGTGCAAAATGGTTGCGGAGTGGTGCGAACCGGTTGCGGAGCGGTGCGAACTGGCTGCAGAGTGGTGCCAACGGGTTGTGGAGTGGTGCACACTGATTGCGGAGTGGTGCAATCTGGTTGCGGAGTGGTGCGAACAGGTTGCGGAGTGGTGCAAACTGGTTGCAGAGTGGTGCGAACTTGTTGCGGAGTGGTGCGAACAGGTTGCGGAGTGGTGCAAACTGGTTGTGGAGTGGTGCGAACTGGTTGCGGAGTGGTGTGAACTGGTTGCAAAGTGGTGTGAACTGGTTGCGGAGTGCTGCAAACTGGTTGCGGATTGGTACAAACTGGTTGCGGAGTGGTGCAAACTGGTTGTATGATCTTGCAGGTGCAAACAAGGTAGAATACAGGTGGCTCGGTGTGGCTATTGTGCGTAATACCTTGACAAAATTGGCATGTGCCACTGACCATGACCACGATGTTTACCAAGTGACTTTAACTTATACGAATCGTTACACGAGTCACCCACAGTCAGAGTGTCCAATCACAGTTCAGATGTACTAGGCATGACCTTGCAGGTATAAACAGGGTCAAAAACCAGTGGCTTGGCACGGCTACTGTGCGCAATACCTTGACAAAGTTGGCATGTGCCACTGACCATGACCAGAAAGTCTACCAAGTACCTTAAACGGCTATGAATCTTAACACGAGTCAGCCACGGTCAGAGTGTCCAATCACAGTACAGATATATTAGGCATGACCTTGCAGGTACAAACAAGGTAGAATATTGGTAACGGTGTGACTATTGTGCGCAATGCCTTGACAAAGTTGGCATGTGCCACTGACCATGACCACAAATGTATCCAAGTGACGTTTTCTTCTACTGATCATAACACAAGTCAGCCACGGTCAGAGTGTCCAGTCACAGTGCAGATGTACTAGAAATGATCTTGCAGGTGCAAACAAGGTAGACTACTGGTGGCTCGGTGTGGCTATTGTGCCCAATGCCTTGACAAAGTTGGCATGTGCCACTGACCATGACCACAAAGCTTTCCAAGTACTTTAATCGGCTATGAATCATAACACGATTCAGCCACGGGCAGAGTGTCCAATCACTGTGCAGATATAATGGGCATGACCTTGCAGGTACAAACAAGTTAGAATACTGGTGGCTCGGTGTGGCTATTGTGCGCAATGCCTTGACATAGTTGGCATGTGCCACTGACCATGACCACAAATGTATCCTTTTGACTTTTACTTCTATTGATCATAACACGAGTTAGCCACGGTCAGAGTCTCCAATCACAGTGCAGATGTACTAGGCATAATCTTCCAGGTGCAAACAAGGTAGAATACTGGTCGCTCGGTGTGGCTATTGTGTGCAATGCCTTGACAAAGATGGCATGTGCCACTGAAAATGACCACAAAGTTTACCACGTGACTTTAATATCTACGAATCGTAACACGAGTCAGCCACAGTCAGAGTGCCCAACCACAGTTCACATGTACTAGGCATGACCTTAGAGGTATAAACAAGGTCAAAAGCCGGTGACTTGGCACGGCTATTGTGCGCAATACCTTGACAAAGTTGGCATGTGCCACTGACCATGACCACAAAGACTACCAAGTACCTTAGACGGCTATGAATCATAACACGAGTCAGCCACGGTCAGATTGTCCAGTCACAGTGCAGATATACTGGGCATGGCCTTGCTGGTATAAAGAAGGTAGAATACGGGTGGCTCGGTGTGGCTATTGTGTGCAATGCATTGACAAAGTTGGCATGTGCCACTGACCATGACCACAATTATATCCAAGTGACTTTCACTTCTATTGATCATAATACGAGTCAGCAACGGTCAGAGGGTCCAATCAAAGTGCAGATGTACTAGGCATGATCTTACAGGTACAAACAACATAGAATACTGGTGGCTCGGTGTGGCTATTGTGCACAATGCCTAGACAAAGGTGGCATGTGCCACAGACCATGACCACAACGTTTACCAAGTGACTTTAACTTCTACGAATCATAACACGGGTCAGCCATGGTCAGAGTGTCCAATCACAGTACACATCTTATATGCATGACCTTGCAGGTATAAACAAGGTAAGAACCGGTGGCTTGGCAATCACAGTGCAGATGTACTGGGCATGACCTTACAGGTATAAACAAGGAAGAATACCTGTGGCTCGGTTTGGCTATTGTGTGCAATGCCTTGACAAAGCTGGCATGTGGCACTGACCATGACCACAAATGTATCCAAGTGACTTTTACTTCTATTGGTCATAACATAAAAAGCCACGGTTAGATTGTCCAATCACATTGCAGATGTACTAGGCATGATCTTGCAGGAGCAAACAAGCTATAATACTGGTGGCTCGGTGTGGCTATTGTGCGCAATACCAAGACAAAGTTGGCATGTGCCACTGACCATGACCACAAATGTATCCGAGTGACTTTAACTTCTATTCATCATAACACGAGTCAGCCATGGTGAGGGTGTCCAATCACAGTACAGATGTACTAGGCATGATCTTTCAGGTTCAAACAAGGAAGAATATTGGTGGCTCGGTGTGGCTATTGTGCGCAATGCCTGGACAAAGTTGGCATGTGCCACTGACCATGACCACCAAGTTTACCAAGTACCTTAAACGGCTATGAATCATAACACGAGTCAGCCACGGTCAGAGTCTCCAATCACAGTGCAGATGTACTAGGCATGATCTTGCAAGTGCAAATAAGGTAGAATACTGGTGGCTTGGTGTGGCTATTGTGTGCAATTCCTTGACAAAGTTGGCATGTGCCACTGACCATGACCACAAAGTTCACCACGTGACTTGAACTTCTACGAATCGTAACACGAGTCAGCCACGGTCAGAGTGCCCAATCACAGTGCACATCTAATATGCATTACCTTACAAGTATAAACAAGGTACAAAACCGGTGGCTTGGCACGGCTATTTTGCGCAATGCCTTGACAAAGTTGGCATGTGCCACTGACCATGACCACAAAGTTTACCAAGTACCTTAAACGGCTATGAATCATAACACAAGTCAGCCACGGTCAGAGTGTGCAATCACAGTGCAGATGTACTATGCATGATCTTGCAGGTGCAAACTCGGTAGAATACATGTGGCTAGGTGTGGCTATTGTGCGTAATGCCTTGACAAAGTTGGCATGTGCCACTTACCATGACCACAATGTTTACCAAGTGACTTTAACTTATACGAATCGTAACTCGAGTCAGCCACAGTCAGAGTGTCCAATCACAGTTCAGGTGTACTAGGCATGACCTTGCAGGTACAAACAAGGTCAAAAACAGGTGGCTTGGCATGGCTACTGTGCGCAATACCTTGACAAAGTTGGCATGTGCCACTGACCATGACCACAAAGTCTACCAAGTACCTTAAACGGCTATGAATCTTAACACGAGTCAGCCATGGTCAGTGTTGTCAGAAATTAAAGAAGAGAAACCAGCGCGAAGACCGGAGCACATCCGAACACCAACAACAAAAGAGCCGCACGAATCTCATCGGATACGGACAACTAAGAGTCGTGCACCGACACCATCATATCCTGAAGTCTCGGAGGAACCAGACGAATTGCGCTCCGGCAAAACCATTGCAACACGTCCCTCGAAGAACACGAACTAGCGCTTCCACCTCGCAGGGGTCCTAGCAAAGCCAAGCAACACTACTTCAAGGTAGCTTAGANTTCCGCTATTCTATCAATCAGTCATTTTCCTTCATCACTCTCGCAGCTGCCATCGCTTCCATCCTCGGTCAACTGCCTGTCTCGCATCGCTCACCTCCAGAACTTGTTACTGCCAACCTGCTCAACTCATAACTTGTGTCAAGCAGCACCACGAGCCTTCCCGTGTCGCACTCTTCCCCTCTCAAAATCCTGACATGGTATCAGAGCACAAGGTTTCCAGCCCTGGTCGACAGGCCACCATGATTCCAGTGATCTTCTTCACAGTGGCAACTGTGGTTGTTTGCCTCCTTCCACCTGGCGCCACACTGAACAATATCAATACGGGCAATGACTCCGCACCGAAGTCCTCCACTCTCGATGTTGCACAGGTTTCCATTCAAGATGGAGAACTGTCCCCACTGACTCTTCTCGCAACATCTGACTCCCTCTATATTGAACAAGTTCTCGACTCAGGGTGTGTCATTCATGCTCTCAAAGATGCTGACGTCATCACACAACTGGCAACACCAGTAACCATCACCGGTGCTACCAAAGGCATGACATCACTCTGTCGCTACTCCCCTACTCTCACATGTCCGGCAACACCAAGTGGACAGATCCGGGGTTACCATATCCCTCACCTACGACACAATCTCCTCTCTGTTCATCAACTCCAAAAGGAAGGCGAAAACATCTTCTTCCTCGCCTATGGTTCAGAAGCCCAACTGACGACATCTGATAACAAACCGCTGGCAACCTTCACAGTTTGCAACAACCTCTATCGACTGCAGATTCCTCGCACAACAGCAATCTTTGCTGTTGAAGCTGACACTCAACCCTCCACCTGTGACTGCCGCAGCCTCTCACATCTTCTACTCCTGCATCATCACCGCCTTAGTCATCCAAAATTCAACGCACTTCTCCGTCTTCTGGCCAAATATATGGTAAAAGGCCTGCCACTGCTCTCCCCACTAACTCATCTTGCAGGACCACCTTGCACCGCCTACATTCTTGGGAAATTAAAAGCTTCCCCACATCCTCCACGAGCCGCTCAAGCAGCAAGACCTCTCGACGTCCTCCACATGGATATTGTGGGACCAATTCCTCCCACCTCCCTTCATGGCTATGAGTACTTCCTTACTATTGTGGATGACCACTCTTGCTTCGGCGCCACAATTCCTCTAAAGTCTAAAGCCGATCCCAAGCCTGCTTTCATCAAGTGGTCAAAGTATTAGATGAGCCGCCTCAACCGGTCCATTGGCAAAATCTGGACAGACAGAGGTGGCGAATTCCTATCTCATGAGCTCCGTTCATTCCTGGCAAAACACGGCATTGGGCATGAGACGAGTGTCCCAGAAGCTCCTGAGCAGAACGGAGTGGCAGAAAGATGGAATGGTGTCCTGGTCGCTCTCACGCACACCCTACTTGTGCATGCTGGAGCACCAGAAACCTTCTGGACCTATGCATTCCGCTATGCCACCCGGGTACACAACTACTATCGAGCCAAGCATCTTCCAGACGTCACCCCATCAGACCTTTGGCTAGAGTACAAGCCAGATGTCTCCAAACTTTGAGTCTGGGGTTCAACATCCTACGTCCTACTGAACAAAACTGACAGAGCTCAAGCGCATCTCTCCAAAGTTGGGCCACAAGCCTCGTGCCGCATGTTTGTGGGATTTTCCCTCAACTCCCCTGGGTACTTATTCTACGAGCTCGACCTCAACCGAGAAACCTGCAGCATAGATGTCCATTTTGATGAAATTACTCCCATTCTTCCGGCAATTGGCGCCAATCTCCACTACTCCTCTCACTTGGACCCTCTTTCCAGAACGAGCTGCAGTACCCACAACTCCGGCTACCTTACCTCCAGCAGTCACTCCTGCCACACCAGCAACTCCTCCAACAGCGTCCACTCCACCAAGCCTCTCTCCTACACATACACCCACACAACCACGACCAACAACACTGCCACCACTCACTCCTCTCACTCCTTATGACGACTTTGAAACCGTCTCAGAACATCTGCCAACATTCGGACGACCACTTCGCTCAGTAGCAGTAGCCCCTCCTCCAGCCGCAGCAGCACCAGCACCAACAACGACAACAACAGACACAGAAGAAAATACAGCGGCCACAGCATCTGGGGCATCAGTCCCTAGAATGACACCTACAGCAAAACCGGTGCTCCGACGGTCTACCAGAAACAGAACTGCAGCCTCGCTCATCACCCTGACCGACACAGATGGAGACCTTGACATCCAGGAAGATCGTCAGGTGGAGCTTCTTCGAACCTCCTTCCTGCCCTCCTGGATTACAGCTGGAGACAACCTCAACTCTCGTCGACGACCAAATCCTCCGATGAATCCTCGACGACGACGTTATCCTCGCCTTCCTCTACTCAGCACCACAATTGCCACAGCTCCCATTGCCACCCCCAGCACATATACGGGAGCTGTAAATGGGCCCCAAGCAGACCAATGGCAAGTCGCTGTTGCCAATGAACTGGCCTCCTTCAAGGCCACCTCCACCTACACTGATGTACCTCGACCAGCCTACACCAATGTGGTCGCAGGAAAATGGGTCTTCCATTTCAAGACTCATTTGGGGAAACCACCAGAATTCAAAGCTCGCTATGTGGCAAAGGGGTTCTCACAGCGATGTGGCGTGGACTTCTTTGATACCTTCTCACCCACTGCCAAGCTGACCACCCTACGAGTCCTCCTACACATTGCACCCACTAAAGACATGGAACTACATGCCATGGACGTGTCCACAGCCTTTCTTCAAGGAGATCTGAACAAAACCATCTACCTGGCGTGCCCGGAAGGCTACACACCAGACCAGCCCAACACTATTTGGAAGCTGCATTGCCCAGTCTATGGGCTCAAACAGTCTCGTCGAGAATGGCATGCGAAACTCCGAGCAAGTCTCCTTGACCTGGGACTCACAGTTTCCACTGCTGCTCCCAGCCTGTTCCTCCGCTCCCAACCAGATGAACAGACCTACATTCTGTTCTATGTGGACGATCTCGCTCTCATCTCCAACAATCCCAGTGCTCTCCAGGATCTGAAGCAAACACTCCTGAGGCGTTTTACCATGAAAGATCTTGGAGAACTAACCCATTATCTTGGAATTGATATCAAGAGGGATCGGGAGAAGCGACTCATCACTCTGTCCCAAGAACCCTACATTGCCTTACTCCTGAAGCATTTTGGGCTTGAGAACAGCAACAGAGCTCCAACCCCCATGACAGTGGACCACAAGCTTACTTCGCCAGCATACACAGTCTCATCGCCTTCTCCAAAACCCTATCCTAAACTGGTGGGATCACTGATGTATGCTATGGTCTGCACTCGCCCTGACCTTGCCTTCCCTCTCAGTGTTCTGTCACGATACGTTGGAGACGGAAACCACAGTGACCAGCACTGGAAGGCAGCTAAGCGAGTCCTGAGGTACCTAGGTGAGACTGCCTCCTTCTAGCTTGAGCTGGGAGGAACTCAGCCGATAACATTGGAAGGATACAGCGACTCCTCCTGAACAGATGATGAAGCCAACCGAAAATTGTCACAAGGATACGGCTTTCACCTTGGCTCTGGACTGTTCAGCTGGCGATCCACCAGGTCCTCTACTGTTTTGCTTTCATCCTGCGAAGCAAAACTGTATGCAGGTACCATGGCTGCCCAAGAAGCCATTGGTTAAAACACCTGCTACAAGACCTTGGATATCCGTAACCACTCCCAGTCCTATGGTGTGACAATCGAAGCACCATTGCCCTCACATAGAATCCAGTCTACCATGGACAAACCAAGCACATTGAGCTGCGCTACTTCTTCATCGGGGAGAAGGTGCAGGCAAAAGAACTCTTGGTTTAGCATGTAGCCTCAAAGCCCAACAGGGCTGACATCTTCACAAAAGTCCTAGACCAGGCGCAACATGCGACCCTGGTATATCTTCTAGGTCTCAGGACCAGAGACACCTGAGGCTTCCATGTTGGTTTCCCTTCACGGGAGGTATCAGAAATAAAAGAAGAGAAACCAGCGCGAAGACCGGAGCACATCCAAACACCAACAACAAAAGAGCCGCATGAATCTCAACGGATACGCACAACCAAGAGTCTCGGAGGAACCCGACGAATTGCGCTCCGGTGAAACCATCGCAACACGTCCCTCAAAGAACACGAACTAGCGCTTCCACCTCACAGGGGTCCTAGCGAAGCCAAGAAACACTACTTTAAGGTAGCTTAGATCAATGTATGATTGCGTCCGCTATTCTATCAATCAATCATTTTCCTTCATCACTCTCGCAGCTGCCATCACTTCAATCCTCGGTCAACTGCCTGTCTTGCATCGCTCACCTCCAGAACTTGTTACTGCCAACATGCTCAACTCATAACTTGTGTCAAGCAGCGCCACGAGCCTTCCCGTGTCGCACTCTTCCCCTCTCAAATTCCTGACAAGTGTGTCCAATCATAGTACAAGTTTACTGGGCATGACCTTGCAGGTACAAACAAGGTAGAATACTGGTAATGGTGTGACTATTGTGCGCAATGCCTTGACAATGTTGGCATGTGCCACTGACCATGACCACAAATGTATCCAAGTGACATTTACTTCCACAGCTCATAACACAAGTCAGCCACGGTCAGAGTGTCTAATCACAGTGCATATGTACTAAGCATGATCTTGCAGGTGCAAACAAGGTAGAATTCTGCTGGCTCGGTGTGTCTATTGTGCGCAATGCCTTGACAAAGTTGGCATGTGCCACTTACCATGACCACGTAGTTTACCAAGTGACTTTAACTTCTACAAATTGTAACACGAGTCAGCCATGGTCAGAGTGCCCAATGACATTGCACATCTAGTATGCATAACCTTGCAGGTATAAAGAAGGTAAAAACCCGGTGGCTTGGCACGGCTATTGTATGCAATGCCTTGACAAAGATGGCATGTGCCACTGACCATGACCACAAAGTTTAACATGTTCCATAAACGGCTATGAACCATAACACAAGTCAGCCACGGTCTGAGTGTCCAATCACAGTGCCAATATACTAGGCATGACCTTGCATGTATAATCAAGGTAGAATACTGGTGGCTCGGTGTGGCTATTGTGCGTAATGCCTTGACAAAGTTGGCATGTGCCACTGACCATGACCACAATGTTTACCAAGTGACTTTAACTTATACGAATTGTAACACGAGTCAGCCGCAGTCAGAGTGCCCAATCACAGTTCAGATGTACTAGGCATGACCTTGCAGGTATAAAGAAGGTCACAAACTGGTGGCTTGGCACGGATACTGTGCGCAATGCCTTTACAAAGTTGACATGTGCCACTGACCATGACCACAAAGTCTACCAAGTACCTTAAACGGCTATGCATATTAATACTGCCATGGTCAGAGTGTCCAATCATAGTGCAGGTATACTGGGCATGACCTTGCAGGTACAAGCAAGGTAAAATACTGGTAACGGTGTGGCTATTGTGCGCAATGCCTTGACATAGTTAGCATGTACCACTGACCATGACCACAAATGTATCCTAGTGACTTTTACTTCTATTGATCATAACACGAGTCAGCCACGGTCAGAGTCTCCAATCACAGTGCAGATGTACTAGGCATGATCTTCCAGGTGCAAACAAGGTAGAATACTGGTGGCTCGGTGTGGCTATTGTGTGCAATGCCTTGACAAATCTGGCATGTGCCACTGAAAATGACCACAAAGTTTACCACGTGACTTTGATTCCTACGAATTGTAACACGAGTCAGCCACGGTAAGAGTGTCCAATCAAATTGCACATCTAATATGCATGACCTTATAGGTATAAACAAGGTAAAAAACTGCTGGCTTGGCACGGCTGTTGTGCGAACTGCCTTGACAAAGTTGGCACGTGCGACTGACCATGACCACAACGTTTACCAAGTACCTTAAACGGCTATGAATCATAACATGAGCCAGCCACGGTCAGAGTGTCCAACCACAGTGCAGATGTACTAGGCATGATCTTGCAGGTTCAAAAAAGGTAGAATACTGGTGGCTCGGTGTGGCTATTGTGCGCAATGCTTTGACAAAGTTGGCATGTGCCACTGACCATGACCACAAAGTTTACCAAGTGACTTTAACTTCTACGAAACGTAACACGGGTCAGCCACAGTCATAGTGCCCAATCAGATTTCAGATGTACTAGGCATGACCTTACAGGTACAAACAAGGTAAAATGCCGGTGGCTTGGCACGGCTATTGTGCGCAATACGTTGACAAAGTTGGCATGTGCCACTGACCATGACCACAAAGTTTACCAAGTACCTTAGACGGCTATGAATCATAACACGAGTCAGCCACGGTCAGATTGTCCAGTCACAGTGCAGATATACTGGGCATGGCCTTGCTGGTATAAGCAAGGTAGAATACGGGTCGCTCGGTGTGGCTATTGTGTGCAATGAATTGAGAAAGTTGGCATGTGTTACTGACCATGACCACAAATATATCCAAGAGAATTTTACTTCTATTGATCATAACACGAGTCAGTCACGGTCAGAGGGTCCAATCAAAGTGCAGATGTACTAGGCATGATCTTACAGGTACAAACAAGATAGAAAACTGGTGGCTCGGTGTGGCTATTGTGCGCAATGCATAGACAAAGGTGGCATGTGCCACTGACCATGACCACAACGTTTACCGAGTGACTTTAACTTCTACGAATCGTAACACGAGTCAGCCATGGTCAGAGTGTCCAATCACAGAACACATCTTATATGCATGATCTTGCCGGTATAAACAAGGTAAATACCAGTAGCTTGGCACGGCTATTGTGCGCAATGCCTTGACAAAGTTGGCATGTGCAACTGACCATGACCACAAGTCTACCGAGTACCTTAGACAGATATGAATCATAACACGAGTCAGCCACGGTCAGAGTGTCCAGTCACAGTGCAGATGTACTGGGCATGACCTTACAGGTATAAACAAGGTAGAATACATGTGGCTCCGTTTGGCTATTGTGTGCAATGCCTTGACAAAGTTGGCATGTGCCACTGACCATGACCACAAATTTATCCATGTGACTTTTACTTCTATTGATTATAACACAAAAAGCCACGGTTAGAGTGTCCAATCACAGTGCATATGTACTAGGCATGATCTTGCAGATGCAAACAAGATATAATACTGGTGGCTCGGTGTGGCTATTGTGCGCAATGCCAATACAAAGTTGGCATGTGCCACTGACAATGACCACAAATGTATCCGAGTGACTTTTACTTCTATTGATCATAACACAAGTCAGCCATGGTCAGAGTGTCCAATCACAGTGCAGATGTACTAGGCATGATCTTGCAGGTTCAGACAAGGTAGAATATTGGTGGCTCGGTGTGGCTATTGTGCGCAATGCCTTGACAAAGTTGGCATGTGCCACTGACCATGACCCCAAATTTTACCAAGTACATTGAACGGCTATGAATCATAACACGATTCAGCCACGGTCAGAGTGTCCAATCACAGTTCAGATCTAATGGGCATGATCTTGCAGGTACAAACAAGGTAGAATACTGGTGGCTCGGTGTGGCTATTGTGCGTAATGCCTTGACAAAGTTGGCATGTACCACTGACCATGACCACAAATGTATCCAAGTGACATTTACTTCTGCTGATCATAACACAAGTCAGCCACGGTCAGAGTGTCTAATCACAGCGCAGATGTACTAAGCATGATTTTGCAGGTGCAAACAAGGTAGAATTCTGGTGGCTCGGTGTGGCTATTGTGCGCAATGCCTTGACAAAGCTGGCATGTGCCACTGACCATGACCACATAGTTTACCAAGTGACTTTAACTTCTACGAATTGTAACACGAGTCAGCCACGGTCAGAGTGCCCAATGACATTGCACATCTAATATGCACGACCTTGCAGGTATAAAGAAGGTAAGAACCCGGTGGCTTGGCACGGCTATTGTGTGAATGCCTTGACAAAGTTTGCATGTGCCACTGACCATGACCACAAAGTTTAACAAGTACCATAAACGGCTATGAATCATAACACAAGTCAGCCACGGTCAGAGTGTCCAATCACAGTGCCAATATGCTGGGCATGACCTTGTATGTATAATCAAGGTAGAATACTGGTGGCTCGGTGTGGCTATTGTGCGCAATATCTTGACAAAGTTGGCATGTGCCAGTGACCATGCCCACAAATGTATCCAAGTGACTTTTACTTCTACTGATCATAACACGAGTCAGCCACGGTGAGAGTGTCCAATCACAGTGCAGATGTACTAGGCCTGATCTTGCAGGTGCAAACACGGGAGAACACGGGTGGCTCGGTGTGGCTATTGTGCGTAATGCCTTGACAAAGTTGGCATGTGCCACTGACCATGACCACATTGTTTACCAAGTGACTTTAACTTATACGAATCGTAACACGGGTCTGCCACAGTCAGAGTGCCCAATCACAGTTTAAATGTACTAGGCATGACCTTGCAGGTATAAACAAGGTCAAAAACCGGTGGCTTGGCACGGCTACTGTGCGCAATGCCTTTACAAAGCTGACATGTGCCACTGACCATGACCACAAAGTCTACCAAGTACCTTAAACGGCTATGCATCTTAACATTGCCATGTTCAGAGTGTCCAATCACAGTGCAGACATACTACGAATGACCTTGCAGGTACAAACAAGGTAAAATACTGGTAACGGTATGACTATTGTGCGTAATGCCTTGACAAAGTTGGCATGTGCCACTGACCATGACCACAAGTGTATCTAAGTGACTTTTACTTCTACTGATCATAACACAAGTCAGCAACGGGCAGAGTGTCCAATTACATTGCAGATGTACTATGCATGATCTTACAGGTGTAAACAAGGTAGAATTCTGGTGGCTCGGTGTGGCTATTGTGCGCAATGCCTTGACAAAGTTGGCATGTGCCACTGACAATGACCACATAGTTTACCAAGTGACTTTTGTGAGAAATGGAGCCTTGACAAGAGAAGAACATATCTCGGTCTCAAGAAGGGTTCTAGTCATGACTGAACGACCTTTCCCAACGGCTCTCCGGTCGCTCGACCATTCAGACCCTTCGGATAAGTCATCCGCTAATAAAGTGACACCTGTCACCCGCGTCCGGCTAGCAGAAAAAAGCCGTTACTTTGCTCATTTGTCCTGATCTGTCCTTTTTATACCGAGGATGTTCATTCCCTCGAGTTAACCAGCACAGTTCTATTCATTCTGTCCCCCTTTGGTTCCGCAGCTTTGCCGCCGTGTCTTCGCTCTGCTCGCCTCTCGCGTCCATTGCATCTGCCCACCACTGTCTCCCCACGGCTCTTCTCTTTACGGCCATTAACCTTTCACTTCCGATGCCTTCCTCGCTTCGATCTCAAGTTCTCTCATCTGCGCTCGGTCTACCTCGGGGCTCCAGTGCCTTGCTTCCTCTTGCGACTCTGCGACTAACTCCTTGGGCCGGCTCTCACCGCTCTGATTCCGTCACTTCACTATGTTACGTCAGCTTGCTTCATTGCTTCTGCTTGCTCCAGCTCTTGCAATCCTCGCTCATTGCATTCTTCTGACATGGTATCAGAGCTTCAGGGGACATCACCTGGTACCTCGTGACCAAGTCATCGCTCTACTGCTTCCATTGCATCCCCTCTCAAATCTGCACCTCCCCATCGCCGTCACCGCCACCTCGCACTCCTTCGCTTCATTAGCAGCTGACATCAGCAGCACCGCTTGAAGTGCTCCTCACGCTGAACCAACGCCTCGTCATCCTCAGAAAGCCCTGCGCCCATTCCGCACCCGTGGCCAACAAATTTATGACGTGTCGTTAACAATAGCTGCAAGCAGCTCCCAAGCTGCCGCTTGCCGTCAACTTCTTGGAAGTTTCCCTGGCGCTCGTCAGCCGCTACCTCTCTTCTCGTCAACCTTGCAAGCACTTCCGCTCTCCTCCTCTCCTCTCATTGTCCTCATCTCCACCATCTGCCCCTGCGACATCAGTCTCCTCGCACTTGTTGTACCACACCACATCCTCGCACAGCCGTCTCGCATCGTCAGCAGCAGTAGTGCAATGCCTGCCGCTATGACATCGGATACCACCATTCTTCCTGCTCCCATTGCGAGCCAATTGGGGAACAAGCCGTCACTCTCCTGACATCAGCGGACTGGAATCTCTACTCGCCATATGACTCTCTTTGCTGCAATCAGTCTCGTATAGCCAACATGATATCCGACACCGCTGGTCTTCCTGCCCGTCGGTCTTGGGCCAACTGTGGAACAAGCTATCACTCTCTTGAAAGCAGAGCACCTGGTTGCCTCATCTTGCCGCCATCCTCTCCCTGCCGCAACCTCCATCTTCTGCCTCCGTCACGTGCGCATCAATTCCACCAGCCTTCCCTTCTTCGCGTCATCACCCTCTGTCCTCAGCCCTCCTCATCATCTGTCTTCTTCGAGCCGCTCTCAGCATCATCCGTTCCGCCTTCTCATCAGTCTTCCTCAGCCTTTGTCATCAGTACACGTGGTTTTTCCCCTGCGCCCACTCAGCCATCAGCTGCCTCTAATCCCATCTCCGCATCATCAGCTCGGCACAAGGATCTGCCCGGTCACATCGCCCGCTTCGCACCGACCTGCGCCCACGCCAAAAATTTCTGCAACGTACGTGGTTTTGCCCCTGCTCCCACTCCTTTTTCAGTATCGTCTGCTCCTCATCATCCGCATATAGGACCAGCACAAGGATCTGCACGAGCTAGCTGCCCGCTTCAAAGTAGCCTGCACCCACGCCGACAGCAGATTTCTCTCGGCGCGTTGGCACCTTCCTTCCCCTTGCTGCATTCTACCACCTCTATTTCAGCAACGCACGAGGTCTCGCCCCTACGGCCACTCCTCTTTTATCAGCCTTTGCCTCCTCATCATCAGCATCTGTGACCAGCACAATGATCAGCATGAGCTAACTGCGCGCTTCGCAGCAGCCTGCACCCACACCGGAAACAGATTTCTTGCGGCACGTTGGCTTCTGTCATCCCCTAATCTACTCCTCTACCTCGGAATACATTTTGTTTCGCCCCTGCGCCCACCCCGTCAATTATCGGGCCGTCATCTGCTTTTGCTCCTTTCCCTCAGCACAAGGATCCGCCCGGTCGCATTGCCCGTTCCGCGACGACCTGCGCCCACGCAGAAACTTCCACAAGTCGGATTTGCCCAATTCCACCATCCTCTTCCTCTGCCATAATTCATCTGCAACATCAGGTCCATCGCTTCACCATGAACACTCCTGTAAAATCTGATAGTCCTCAAATTCCTGGTCGTCCCCTCTTCAACACTTCTCCTCCTCGATGGAAGAGCAACGACGCACCATCCTGCTTTACAATGAAGTTGCCTCCCTAACCGACAACACTTCTCCACTCTGCTTCGCACCTGATGGGAGACATAACTTTGAGCGATGGCGCCGCCAACGGCGTCGTGAAATTGCCACCCTGGACATACATGGATACAATCTACTTGACGTGATACGAGATGTTGGAAGCAGAGAAGCCCGCAGAACCGCATGAGGAAGAAGGGATTATGGCATTGCCCAAACTCAACTGAGAGGACTTCTCTACATGAGCACTTACGATGAACTCCACCCTATCATTGCAGCACATTGTCATCAAGTTGCCTTCCGGACCATCCACGGCCTCAGGGATTACTGTTCAAGTAGAGGAGCGGAATCCCCTGATCCTTGTCCGGCTGCACTTGACCCTCCTCCATACAATGAACTTCTGGAGGAACAACGATTCCAGCTGCAACCCTTCATCCGAGATCACAGGAGAATGGAGGAAGAAGAAGAACTTCGAGCCATGAAAGAACGGCCTCGCACTCCCCCATCTCCCACTTCCTCCAATGGGGTGGAATATTGGGAACGCCACTACCCTTGATCTGCCTCTTGCTCTCTTACCTCTTGTCAAGCTTCAAGGGAGGTGTCAGAAATGAAGCCTTGACAAGAGAAGAAAATATCTTGGTCTCAATAACGGTTCAATTCCCATGACTGAACCACCTTGCCCAACGGCTCTCCGGTTGCTCGACCGTTCAGACCCTTTGGACAAGTCATCCCCTAATAAAGTGACACCCGTCACTCGCGTCCGGCTAGCCGAAAGAAGCCGTTGTTTTGCTCATTTGTCCTATTCTGTCCTTTTTATACCGAGGATGCTCATTCCCTCGAGTTAACCAGAACAGTTCTATTCATCCTGTTCCCCTTTGGTCCCGCGGCTTTGCCGCTGTGTATTCGCTCTGCTCGCCTCTCGCGTCCATTGCCTTCACCCACCACTGTCTCCTCAAGGCTATTCGCTTCGCCACCCTTAACCTTTCGCTTCCGACGCCTCCCTCGCTTCGCTCTCAAATTCTCTCATCTGCGCTCGGTCTACCTCGGAGCTCCAGTGCCTTGCGTCCTCTTGCGACTCGGTGACTACATCCATGGGCCTTCTCTCACCGCTCTGCTTCCGTCACTTCACTACGTTACGTCAGCTTGCTTCATTGCCTCTGCTTGCTCTTGCTCCTGCTGTCCTTGCTCATTGCATTCTTCTGACAACCTTAACTTCTACAGATTGTAACACGAGTCAGCCATGGTCAGAGTGCCCAATGACATTGCACATCTAATATGCAATGCCTTGACAAAGGTGGCATGTGCCACTGACCATGACCACAAAGTTTACCAAGTACCTTAAACGACTATTAATCATAACACGAGTCAGCCACAGTCAGAGTGCCCAATCACGGTGCAAATATACTAGGCATGACCTTGCAGGTATAAACAAGGTAGAATACTGGTGGCTCGTTGTGGCTATTGTGCGCAATGCCTTGACAAAGTTGGCATGTGCCACTGACCATGACCACAAATATATCCAAGTGACTTTTAATTCTATTGATCATAACACGAGTCAGCCACGGTCAGAGTGTCCAATCACAATGCAGATGTACTAGGAATGATCTTGCAGGTTCAAACAAGGTAGAATACTGGTGGCTCGGTGTCGCTATTGTGCGCAATGCCTTGATAAAGTTGGCATGTGCCACTGACCATGACCACGAAGTTTACCAAGTGACTTTAACTTCTACGAATCGTAACACGAGTCAGCCACGGTCAGAGTGCCCAATCACAGCTCACATTTAACATGCATGATCTTGCGGGTATAAACAAGGTAAAAAACCGGTGGCTTCGAACGGCTATTGTGCGCAATGTCTTGACAAAGTTGGTATGTGCCACTGACCATGACCACAAAGTTTACCAAGTACATTGAACGGCTATGAATCATAACACGAGTCAGCCACGGTCAGGGTGTCCAATCACAGTGCAGATATAATAGGCATGACCTTGCAGGTCTAAACAAGGTGGAATACTGGTGGCTCAGTGTGGCTATTGTGCGCAATGCCTTGACAAAGTTGGCATGTGCCGCTGACCATGACCACAAATGTATCCAAGTGTCTTTTAGTTCTATTGATCATAACACGAGTCAGCCACGGTCAGAGTATCCAATCACAATGCAGATGTATTAGGCATGATCTTGCAGGTACAAACAAGGTAGAATACTGGTGGCTCGAAGTGGCTATTGTGCGCAATGCCTTGACCACGTTGGCATGTGCCACTGACCATAACCACAAAGTTTACCAAGTACCTTAAACGGTTACGAATCATAACACGCGTCAGCCACGGTGGGAGTGTCCAATCACAGTGCAAATGTACTAGGCATGATCTTGCAATTACAAACAAGGTAGAGTATTGGTGGCTCGGTGTGGCTATTGTGCGCAATGCCTTGACTAGGTTGGCACGTGCAGTGACCATAACCACAAAGTTTACCAAGTTACTTTAACGTCTACCAATCATAACACAAGTCAGCCACGGTCAGAGAACCCAATCACAGTACACATCTAATATGCATGACCTTGCAGGTATAAACAGGGTAAAACCCGGTGTCTTGGCACCGCTATTGTGCGCAATGCTTTGACAAAGTTGGCATGTGCCACTGACCATGACCACAAAGTTTACCAAGTACCTTAAACGATTATGAATCATAACACGAGTCAGCCACGATCAGAGTGTCCATTCACAGTGCAGATATAATGGGCATGACCTTGCAGGTATAAACAAGGTAGAATACTGGTGGCTCGGTGTGGCTACTGTGCCAATGCCTTGACAAAGCAGGCATTTGCCACTGACCATGACCACAAATATATCCGGGTGACTTTTACTTCTATTGATCATAACACAAGTCAGCCACGGTCAGAGTGTCCAATCACAGTGCAGATGTACTAGGCATGATCTTGCAGGTTCAAACTAGGTAGAATACTGGTGGCTCAGTGTGCCAATGTGCGCAATACCTTGACAAAGTTGGCATGTGCCACTGACCATGACCACAAAGTTTACCAAGTAACTTCTACGAATCGTAACACGAGTCAGCCACAGTCAGACTGCCCTGTCAGAAACGTGACTCAGACAAGGTGCTCTTCACTCCCCGGATAATCCGAGCTCTTGATCCTGGTTCAGGTTCCCGCACCGAACCTCCCTCGGTAACGGCTGGTCGGTCACGACCGTTCCACCAGAGTCGAGCCGCCTCTAATAAACGACCACGTCGCCACGCATCCGGCTAGCAGAAAGAAGCCGTTAATACTTATTTTGTCCTGTTCTGTTGTATATACGGAGGATGTTCAGTCCCTCCCTCGTTTAACCAGAACAATTATACTCATCCTGTTCCCCTTTGGTTCCACGGCTTCACCGCCGTGTCTTCACTCTGCTCGCTCCTCGCATTCTTTGACTTTGCCAGCCCCCCTCAACGCTTCGCTCCGTCACTCTCGCTCCTTCGCTCAGCTCTCATACTCCGCCAACCATCACTCATCTCGCTAGCACTCTCTCTCACATCAACCTGTCTACCCCAGCTACCTCGTGTCTCAGCGTGTATCAGCTTTCGCGACTAACTCCTCGGACCGCTCTCGCCTACGTCACTCTACTGATGTAAGCTTGCATGTCCGGACGCTTCTACCTGCTTCTGCTGCTGCTGCTCTCGCATCTGCATTCTTTTGACATGCCCAATCACAGTTCAGATGTACTAGGCATGACCTTGCTGGTATAAACAAGGTACAAAACTGATGGCTTGGCACGACTATTGTGCGTAATGCCTTGAAAAAGTTGGCATGTGCCACGTACCATGACTAGAAAGTTTACCAAGTACCTTAAATGGCTATAAATCATGACACGAGTCAGCCACGGTCAGAATGTCCAATCACAGTGCAGATATACTGGACATGAACGTACGGGTATAAACAAGGTAGAATACCAGTAGCTCGGTGTGGCTATTGTGTGCAATGCCTTGACAAAGTTGGCATGTGCTTCTGACCATGACCACAATTGTATCCAAGTGACATTTACTTCTATTGATCATAACACGAGTTAGCCAAGGTCAGAGTGTCCAATCACAGTGCAGATGTACTAGGCATGATCTTGCAGGTGCAAACAAGGCAGAACATTGGTGGCTTGGCACGGCTATTGTGCGCAATGCCTTGACAAAGTTTGCATGTGCCACTAACCATGACCACAAAGTTTACCAAGTACATTAAACAGCTACGAATCATAACACGAGTCAGCCACAGTTAGAGTGTCCAATCACAGTGCAGATGCACTGGGGATGACCTTGCAGGTATAAACAAGCTAGAATAATGGTGGCTTGGTATGGCTATTGTGCGGATTGCCTTGACAAAGTTGGCATGTGCCTCCGACCATGACCACAAATGTATCCAAGTGACTTTTGCTTCTATTGATCATAGCACGAGTCAGCCACGGTCAGAGTGTCCAATCACAGTGTACATGTACTAGGCATGATCTTGCAGGTACAAACAAGGTAGAATACTGGTGGCTCGCTGGGGCTATTGTGCGCAATGCCTTGACAAATTTGGCATGTGCCACTGACCATGAATACAAAGTGTACCAAGTGACTTGAACTTCTACGAATTGTAACATGAGTCACCCACGGTCAGAGTGCCCAATTACATTGCACATCTAATATGCATGACCTTACAGGTATAAACAAGGTAAAAACCCGGTGGCTTGGCACGGCTATTGTACGCAATGCCTTGAAAAATTTGGCATGTGCCACTGACCATGACCACAAAGTTTACCAAGAACCTTAAGCGGCTATGAATCATAACACGAGTCAGCCACGGTCAGAGTGTCCAATCATAGTGCAGATATACTGGGCATGACCTTGCAGGTACAAACAAAGTTGAATACTGGTGGCTCGGTGTGGCTATTGTGCGCAATGCCTTAACGCAGTTGGCATGTGCCACTGACCATGACCACAAATGTATCCAAGTGACATATACTTCTATTGATCATAACACGAGTCAGCCACTGTCAGAGTGTCCAATCAAAGTGCAGATGTACTAGGCATGAGCTTGCAGGTGCAAACAAGGTAGAATACTGCTGGCTCGGTGTGCGCAATGCCTTCATAATGTTGGCATGTGCCACTCACTGTGGCCACAAAGTATACCAAGTGCCTTTAACTTCTAGGAATCGTAACACAAGTCAGCCACGGTCAGAGTGCCCAATCACAGCGTACATCTAATATGCATGACCATGCAGGTATGAATAAGGTAATAAACCAGTGGCTTGGCACGGCTATTGTGCACTATGCCTTGACAAAGTTGGCATGTGCCACTGACCAGGACCACAACGTATACCGAGTACATTAAACAGCTATGAATCATAACACGAGTCAGCCACAGTCAGAGTGTTAAATCACAGTGCAGATGTACTGGGCATGACCTTGCAGGTATAAACAAGGTAGAATACCGGTGGCTCGGTTGGCTATTTTGCGCAATGCCTTGACAAAGTTGGAACGTGCCACTGACCATGACCATGTATATATCCAAGTGACATTTACTTCTATTGATCATAACACGAGTCAGCCACGGTCAATGTGTCCAATCACAGTGCAAATGTATTCGGAATGATATTGCAGGTACAAATAATGTAGACTACTGGTTGGTGTGGCTATTGTGCGCAATGCCTTGACAAAGTTGGCATGTGCCACTGACCATGACCACGAAGCTCAACAAGTGACTTTAACTTCTACGAAATGTAACACGAATCAGCCACGGTCAGAGTGCCCAATCACAGTTCAGATGTACTAAGCATGACCTTCCAGGTATAAACAAGGTAAAAAACCGGTGGGTTGGCACAGCTATTGTGCGCAATGCCTTGACAAAGTTGGCATGTGCCACTGACCATGACCACAAAGTTTACCAAGTACCTTAAACGGCTATGAATCATAACACGAGTCAGCCACGGTCAGAGTGTCCAATCACAGTGCAGATATATTGGGCATGACCTTGCAGGTATAAACAAGGTAGAATACTGGTGGATTGGTGTGGCTAATGTGCGCAATGCATTGACAATGTTGGCATGTGCCACNCCCAATCACAGTTCAGATGTACTAGGCATGACCTTCCAGGTATAAACAAGGTAAAAAACCGGTGGGTTGGCACAGCTATTGTGCGCAATGCCTTGACAAAGTTGGCATGTGCCACTGACCATGACCACAAATGTACCCAAGTGACTTTTACTTATATTCATCATAACACAAGTCAGCCATGGTCAGAGTGTCCAATCACAGTGCAGATGTACTAGGCATGGTCTTGCAATTGCAAACAAGGTAGAATACCGGTGGCTCGGTATGGCTTTTGTGCGCAATGCATTGACAAAGTTGGCATGTGCCACTGACCATGACCACAAAGATTACCAAGTGACTTTAAATTATACGAATCATAACACGAGTCAGCCACGGTCAGAGTACCCGATCACAGTTCATATCTAATGTGGATGACATTGCAGGTATAAATAGGGAAAAAATTTGGTGTCTTGGGACGGCTATTGGGCGCAATGCCTTGACAAAGTTGGCATGTGCCACTGACCATAACCACAAAGTCTACCAAAAACCTTAAACGGCTATGAATCATAACACGAGTCAGCCACGGTCAGAGTGTCCAATCACAGTGCATGTATACTGGGCATGACCTTACAGAAATAAAAAAGGTAGAAAACTGGTGGCTCGGTGTGGCTATTGTATGTAATGCCCTGACAATGTTGGCATGTGCCACTGACCATGACCACAAATGTATCCAAGTGACTTTTACTTCTATCGATCATAACACGAGTCAGCCATGGTCAGAATGCCCAATCACAGTGCAGATGAACTAGGCATGACCTTGCAGGTATAGACAATGTAAAAACCCGGTGGCTTGGCACGGCTATTGTGCGCATTACCTTGACAAAGTTGGCATGTGCCACTGAACATGACCACAAAGTTTACCAAGTACATTGTACGAATATGAATCATAACATGAGTCAGCCACGGTCAGAGTGTCCAATCACAGTGCAGATATACAGGGCATGACCTTGCAGGTATAAACTATGTAGAATACTAGTGGCTCAGTTGGCTTTTTGCGCAATGCCTTGACAAAGTTGGCACCTGCCACTGACCATGACCACGAATACATCCAAGTGACTTTTATTTCTATTGATCATATCACGAGTCAGCCATGGTCAAAATCCAATCACAGTGCAAATGTACTAGGCATAATATTGCAGGTACAAACAAGGTAGAATACTGGTGGCTCGGTGTGGCTACTTTGCGCAATACCTTGACAAAGTTGGCATGTGCCACTGACCATGACCACAAAGCTTACCAAGTGACTTTAGCTTCTACGAAACATAACACGAGTCAGCCACGGTCAGAGTGCCCAATCACAGTTCAGATTTACTAGGCATGACCTTGCAGGTATAAACAATGTAAAAAACTAGTGGCTTGGCACAGCTTTAGTGCGCAATGCCTTGACAAAGTTGGCATGTACCACTGACCATGACCACAAAGTTTACCAAGTGACCTCAACTTCTACGAATCGTAACACGAGTCAGCCACAGTCAGAGTGCCCAATCACAGTTCAGATGTACTAGGCATGACCTTGCAGTTATAAACAAGGCAAAAAACCGGTGGCTTGGCAAGGCTATTGTGCGCAATGCCTTGACAAAGTTGGCGTGTGCCACTGACCATGACCACAAAGTTCACCAAGAACCTTAACTGGCCATGAATCATATCACGAGTCTGCCACGGTCAGAGTGTCGAATCACAGTGCAGATATACTGGGCATGACCTTACAGGTATTAGAAAGGTAGAAAACGGGTGGCTCGGTGTGGCTATTGTGTGTAATGCCCTGACAAAGTTGGCATGTGCCACAGCCCATGACCACAAAGTTTACCACGTGACATAAACTTCTACGAATCGTAACACGAGTCAGCCACGGTCAGAGTGCCCAATCACAGCGCACATCTAATATGCATGACCTTGCAGGTTTAAACAAGGTAAAAAACGGGTAGCTTGGTACGGCTATTGTGCGCAATGCCTTGACAAAGTTGGCATGTGCCACTGCCATGACCACAAAGTTTACCAAGTACCTTAAACGGCTATGAATCATGACACGAGTCAGCCACAGTCAGAGTGTCCAATCTCAGTGCAGATATACTGGGCATGACCTTGCACGTATAAGCTAGAATACTGGTGGCTCGGTGTGGCTATTGTGGGCAATGCCTTGACAAAGTTGGCATTTGCCACTGACCATGACCACAAATGTATCCAAGTGAGTTTTACTTCTATTGATCATGACTCAAGTCAGCCACGGTCAGAGTGCCCACTCACAGTGAAAATGTACTAGGCATGATCTTGCAGGTGCAAACAAGGTAGAATACTGGTGGTTCGGTGTGGCTATTGTGTGCAATGCCTTGACAAACTTGGCATGTGCCACTGACCATGACCACAAAGTTTTCCAAGTGACTTTAACTCTTACGAATCGTAACACGAGTCAGCCACAGTCAGAGTGTCCAATCACAGTTCGGATGTACTAGGCATGAGCTTGCAGGTATCAACAAGGTAACAAACCGGTGGCTTGGCACGGCTATTGTGCGCAATGCCTTGACAAAGAGGGCATGTGCCACTGACCATGACCACAAAGTTTACCAACTACCTTAAACAACTATGAATCATAACACGAGTCAGCCACGGGCAGAGTGTCCAATCATAGTGCAGATATACTGGGCAAGACCTTGCAGGTATAAACAAGGTAGGATACTGGTGGCTCGGTGTGGCTATTGTGCGCAATGCCTTGACAAAGTTGGCATGTGACACTGACCATGACCACAAATGCATCAAAGTGACTTTGTCATCTTTTTCTCATAACACGAGTCAGCCACGGTCAGAGTGTCCAGTCACAGTGCAGATGTACTAGGCATGATTGTGCAGTCTCAAACAAGGTAGAAAACTGGTGGCTCAGAATGGCTATTGTGCGCACTGTTTTGAAAATGTTGGCATGTGGCACTGACAATGACCACAAAGTTTACCAAGTGACTTTAACTTCTACGAATCGTAACACAAGTCAATCACGGTCAGAGTGCCCAATCACAGTGCACATCTAATATGCATGACCTTGCAGGTATAAACAAGGTAAAAAACCGGTGGCTTGGCATGGCTATTGTGCGCAATGCCTTGACAACGTTGGCATGTGCCACTGACCATGACCACAAAGTTTACCAAGTGACTTTAACTTCTACGAATCGTAACACAATTCAGCCACAAAAACCGGTGGCTTGGCATGGCTATTGTGCGCCTTGACGAAGTTGGCATGTGCCACTGACCATGACCACAAAGGTTACTGAGTACCTTGAACAGCTATGACTCGTAACACGAGTCAGTCACGGTCACAGTGTCCAATCACAGTACAGATGTACTAGGCATGATCTTGCAGGTACAAACAAGGTAGAATACTGGTGGCTCGCTGTGGCTATTGTGCGCAATGCCTTGACAAAGTGGGCATGTGCCACTGACCATGACCACAAACGTATCCAAGTGACATTTACTTCTATTAATCAAAACACGAGTCAGCCATGGTCAGAGTGTCCAATCATATTGCAGATATACGTGGCATGATCTTGCATGTATAAACAAGGTAGAATACTGCTGTCTCGGTGTGGCTATTGTGCGCAATGACTTGACAAAGTTGACATGTTCCACTGACCATGACCACAAAGTTTACCAAGTGACTTTCTACAAATCGTAACACGAGTCAGCAACGGTCAGAGTGCCCAATCACAGTTCAGATGTACTAGGCATGACCTTGCAGGTACAAAACAAGGTAAAAAACTGGTGGCTTGGCATGGCTATTGTGCGCAATGTCTTGACAAAGTTGGCATGTGCCGCTGACCATTAACACCATGTTTACCAAGTACCTTAAACGGCTATGAACCATAACACGAGGTAGCCACGGTCAGAGTGTCCAGTCCCTGTGCAGATGTACTAGGCATGATCTTGCAGGTACAAACAAGGTATAAAACTGGTGGCTCGGTGTGGCTATTGTGCGCAATGCCTTGACAAAGTTGGCATGTGCCACTGACCATGACCCTAAATTTTACCAAGTGACTTTAACTTCTACGAATCGTAACACGAGTCAGCCATGGTCAGAGTGCCCAATCACAGTACACATCTAAAATGCATGACCTTGCAGGTATGAACAAGGTAAAAAACCGGTGGCTTGACACGGCTATTGTGGGCAATGCCTTGACAAAGTTGGCATGTGCCACTGACCATGACCACAAAGTTTACCAAGTACCTTAAACGATTATGAATCATAACACGAGTCAGCCACGGTCAGAGTGTCCACTCACAGTGCAGATAT
Source organism: Penium margaritaceum (assembly GCA_023375785.1). Classification (NCBI taxonomy): domain Eukaryota; kingdom Viridiplantae; phylum Streptophyta; class Zygnematophyceae; order Desmidiales; family Peniaceae; genus Penium; species Penium margaritaceum. The sequence goes on along the minus strand of SZWC01000155.1, from coordinate 461,182 downwards.
ACTGGGCATGACCTTGCAGGTATAATCAAGGTATAATATTGGTGGCTCGGTTTGGCTATTGTGTGCAATGCCTTGACAAAGTTGGCATGTGCCCCTGACCATGACCACAGATGGATCCAAGTGACTTTTACTTCTATTGACCATAACATGAAAAGCCACGGCCAGAGTGTCCAATCACATTGCAGATGTACTAGGCATAATCTTGCAAGTGCAAACAAGGTAGAGTACTGGTGGCTCAGTGTGGCTATTGTGCGCAATGCCAAGACAAATTTGGCATGTGCCACTGACCATGACCACAAATGTATCCAAGTGACTTTTATTTCTATTGATCATAACACAAATCAGCCGCGGTCAGAGTGTCCAATCACAGTACAAATGTACTAGGCTTGATCTTGCAGGTTCAAAGAAGGTAGAAAACTGGTGGCTCGGTGTGGCTATTGTGCGCAATGCCTTGACAAAGTTGGCATGTGCCACTGACCATGACCACAAAGTTTACCAAGTACCTTAAACGGCTATGAATCATAACACGATTCAGCCACGGTCAGAGTGTCCAATCACAGTGCAGATATAATGGGCATGACCTCGCAGGTACAAACAAGGTAGAATACTGGTGGCTCGGTGTGGCTATTGTGCGCAGTGCCTTGACAAAGTTGGCATGTGCCACTGACCATAACCACAAATGCATCCAAGTGACTTTTACTTCTATTGATCATAACACAAGTCAGCCACGGTCAGAGTGTCCAATCACAGTGCAGATGTACTAGGCATGATCTTGCAGGTGAAAACAAGGTAGAATGCTGGTGGCTTGGTGTGGCTATTGTGTGCAATGCCTTGACAACATTGGCATGTGCCACTGACCATGACCACAAAGTTTACGAAGTACCTTAACCGGCTATGAATCTTAACACGAGTCAGCCACGGTCCAAATGTCCAGTCACAGTGCAGATGTACTGGGCATGACCTTGCAGATACAAACAAGGTAGAATACTGGTGGCTCGGTGTGGCTGTTGTGTGCAATATATTGACAAAGTTGGCATGTGCCACTGACCATGACCACAACGTTTATCACGTGACTTTAACTTCTACGAGTCGTAACACGAGTCAGCCACGATCAGAATACCCAATCACAGTGCACATCTAATATGCATGACCTTACAGGTATAAAAAAGGTAAAGAACCGGTGGCTTGGTACGGCTATATGCGCAATGCCTTGACAATGTTGGCATGTGGCACTGACCATGACCACAAAGTTTACCAAGTACCTTAAACGGCTATGAATCAGAACACGAGTCAGCCACAGTCAGAGTGTCCAATCACAGTGCATATGTACTATGCATTATCTTGCAGGTACAGACAAGGTAGAATACTTGTGGCTCGGTGTGGCTATTGTGCGCAATGCCTTGACAAAGTTAGCATGTGCCAGTGATCATGACCACAATGTTTACCAAGAGACTTTAACGTATACGAATCGTAACACGAGTCAGCAATAGTCAGAGTACCCAATCACAATTAAGATGTACTAGGCATGACCTTGCAGGTATAAACTAGGTCAAATACCAGTGGCTTGGCACGGCGACTGTGCGCAATGCCTAGACAAAGTTGGCATGTGCCACTGACCATGACCACAAAATCTATCAAGTACCTTAAACGGCTATGAATCTTAACACGAGTCAGCCACGGTCAGAATGTCCAATCACATTGCAGATATACTGGGTATGACCTTGCAGGTACAAACAAGGTTTAATACTGGTGGCTCAGTGTGACTATTGTGCACAATGCCTTGACTAAGTTGGCATGTGCCACTGACCATTACCACAAATAGATCCAAGTGACTTTTACTTCTACTGATCATAACACAAGTCAGCCACGGTCAGAGTGTCCGATCACAGTGCAGATGTACTAGGCATGATCTTGCAGGTGCAAACAAGGTAGAATACTGGTGGCTCGGTGTGGCTATTGTGCGCAATGCCTTGACAAAGTTGGCATGTGTCACTGACCATGACCACATAGTTTACCAAGTGACTTTAAAGTCTACAAATTGTAACACGATTCAGCCACGGTCAGAGTGCCCAATGACATTGCACATCTAGTATGCATGACCTTGTAGGTATAATCAAGTTAAAAACCGGTGGCTTGGCAAGGTTATTGTATGCTATGCCTTAACAAAGTTGGCATGTGCCACTGACCATGACCAGAACGTTTACCAAGTACCTTAAACGGCTATGAATTATAACACGAGTCAGCTACGGTCAGAGTGTCCAATCACAGTGCAGATATGCCGGGCATGACCTTGCAGGTATAAACAAGGTATAATACTGATTGCTTGGTTTGGCTTTTGTGCGCAATGCCTTGACAAAGTTTGCATGTGCCACTGACTATGACCACAAATGTATCCAAGTGACGTTTACTTCTATTGATCATAACACGACTCAGCCACGGTCAGAGTGTCCAATCACAGTGCAGATGTACTAGGCATGATCTTGCAGGTTCAAACAAGGTAGGATACTGGTGGCTCGATGTGGCTATTGTGCGCAATGCCTTGACAAAGTTGGCATGTGCCACTGACCATAATCACAAAGTTTACCAAGTGACTTTAACTTCTACGAATCGTAACACGAGCCAGCCACGGTCTGTGTGCCCAATCACAGCGCACTTCTAATATGCATGACCTTGTAGTTATAAACAACGTAAAAAACCGGTAGCTTGATATGTCTATTGTGCGCAATGCCTTGACAAAGTTTGTATGTTTCACTGACCATGACCACAAAGTTTACCAAGTACATTGAACGGCTACGAATCATAACACGAGTCAGCCACGATCAGAGTGTCCAATTACAGTGCATATATATTGGGCATGACCTTGCAGGTATAAAAAAGGTAGACTACTACTGGCTCGGTGTGGCTATTGTGCGCAATGCCTTGACAAAGTTGGCATGTGCCGCTGACCATGACCACAAATGTATCCAAGTGACTTTTACTTGTATTGATCATAACACCAGTCAGCCATGGTCAGAGTGTCCAATGACAGCGCAGATGTAATCGGCATGATCTTGCAGGTACAAAAAAGGTAGAATACTAATGGCTCAGTGTGGCTATTGTGCGCAATGTCTTGACAAAGTTGGCATGTGCCACTGACCATGACCACAAAGTTTACCAAGTACCTTAAACGGCTATGAATCATAACACAAGTCAGCCACGGTCAGAGCGTCCAATCACAGTGCAGATGTACTAGGCATGATCTTGTAGGTACAAACAAGGTAGAATACTGGTGGTTTGGTGTGGCTATTTTGTGCAATGCCTTGACAAAGTTGGCACGTGCCACTGAGCATGACCACAAATGTATCCAAGTGAC
>SZWC01000155.1:428058-457550 GCA_023375785.1 Penium margaritaceum | reverse complement strand
CCTTGACAAAGTTGGCATGTGCCACTGACCATGACCACAAAGTTTACCAAGTACCTTAAACGGCTATGAATCATAACACAAGTCAGCCACGGTCAGAGTACCCAATCACAGTGCACATCTAACATGCATGACCTTTCAGGTTTAAACAGGGTAAAAAGCCGGTGTCTTGGCACGGCTATTGTGCGCAATGCCTTGACAAAGTTGGCATGTGCCACTAACCATGACCACAACGTTTACCAAGAACCTTGAACGGCTATGAATCATAACACGAGTCAGCCACGTTCAGATTATCCATTCACAGTGCAGATATACTGGGCATGTCCTTGCAGATAAAAACAAGGTAGAATACTGGTGGCTCTGTGTGGCTACTGTGCCAATGCCTTGACAGAGTTGGCATGTGCCACTGACCATGACCACAAATGTATCCAGGTGACTTTTACTTCTATTGACCATAACACGAGTCAGCCACGGTCAGAGTGTCCAATCACAGTGCAGATGTACTAGACATGATCTTGCAGGTTCAAGCAAGGTAGAATACTGGTTGCTTGGTGTGCGAATGTGCGCAATGCCTTGACAAAGTTGGCATGTGCCACTGACCATGACCACAAAGTTTACCAAGTGAATTTAACTTATACGAATCGTAACACAAGTCAGCCACAGTCAGAGTGCCCNGTGGCTTGGTACGGCTATTGTGCGCAATGTCTTGACAAAGTTGGCATGTGCCACTTACCATGACTACAAAGTTTACCAAGTACCATAAACGTCTATGAAGCATAACACGAGTCAGCCACGGTCCGAGTGTCCAATCACAGTGCAGATATACTAGGCATGACATTACAGGTATAAACAGGGTAGAATACTGGTGGCTCGGTGTGGCTATTGTCAGAAGAATGCAGGCACGAGAGCAGCAGTACCAGAAGCAAGCAGAGGCATCGGAACAACCACGAGTCTGGTACCAAAGTGCCGTAAGCAAGAGCGTTCCCGAGGAGTTAGTCACAGAGCTTGATAGAGGCCAAGGTTCAAGAGGAGACGAGGGAGACCGGATGTTGTGAGAGAGAGAGCTCAGAGGAAAGACGAGTGATGACTGATTGAGGACTGAGCAAAGGAGCGAGAGTGACGGACCAAAGAGTTGAGAGCTGTGAGAGGCTGGCGAAGGCAAGAAATGCGAAGTACGAGCAGAGCGAAGACACGGCGGCAAATGCGCGGAACCAAGAAAACAGGATGGGTAGAACTGTTCTGGTTGAACTAGGGAGGGAATAAACATCCTCCTTGTATACAGCAGAACAGGATAAAATGGGTATTAACGGCTTCTTTTCGCTAGCCGCACGCGTGGCGACGTGGTCGCTCATTAGGGGCGGCTTGACTCTGGTGGAACGGTCAAGACCGACCAGCCGTTGCTGAGGAGGTTTGGTGCAGGACCTGAACCGATAACGAGAGCTCGGATTATCCAAGGGATGTATGAGAAGGACCTTGTTGGAGTCATATATCTGACAGCTATTGTGTGCAATGCCTTGACAAAGTTGGCATGTGCCACCGACCATGACCACAAATGTATCCAAGTGATTTTTACTTCTATTGATCATAACACGAGTCAGCCACGGTCAGAGTGTCCGATCACAGTGCAGATATACTGGGCATGACTTTGCAGGTATAAACAAGGTAGAATAATGGTGGCTCGGTGTGGCTATTGTGTGCAATGCCTTGACAAAGTTGGCATGTGCCACTGACCATGACCACAAATGTATCCAAGTGACTTTTACTTCTATTGATCATAACACGAGTCAGCCACAATCAGAGTGTCCAATCACACTGCAGATGTACTAGGCATGATCTCACAAGTACCAAACGTGTAGAATACTGGTGGCTTGGTGTGGCTATTGTGCGCAATGCCTTGAAAAAGTTGGGATTTGCCAATGATCATGAAAACAAAATTTACCAAGTGAGTTAACTTCTACAAATCGTAACACGAGTCAGCCACGGTCAGAGTGCCCAATCACAGCTCAGATGTACTAGTCATGACCTTGCAGGCATAAACAAGGCAAAAAAAATGGTGGCTTGGCACGGGTATTGTGCGCAATGCCTTGACAAAGTTGGTATGTGCCACTGTTCATCACCGCAAAGTTTACCAAGTACCTTAAACGGCTATGAATCATAACACGAGTCAGCCATGGTCAGAGTGTCCAATCACAGTGCAAATATACTAGGCATGACCTTACAGGTATAAACAAGGTAGAATACTGGTGTCTCTTTGTGGCTATTGTGTGCAATGCCTTGACAACGTTGACATGTGCCACTGACCATGACCACGAATGTATCCAAGTGACTTTTACTTCTATTGATCATAACACGAGTCAACCACGGTCAGAGTGTCCAATCACAGTGCAGATGTACTAGGCATGATCTTGCAGGTGCAAACAAGGTAGAATACTGGTGGCATGGCACGGCTATTGTGCGCAATGCCTCGACAAAGTTGGCATGTGCCACTGAACATGACCACAAAGTTTTCCAAGTACATTAAAAAGCTATGAATCATAACACGAGTCAGCCACTGTCAAAGTGTCCAGTCACAGTGCAGATGTACTAGGCATGAACTTATAGGTAAACCCAAGGTAGAATACTGGTGGCTCGGTGTGGCTATTGTGCGCGATACCTTGACAAAGTTGGCATGTACCACTGACCATGACCACAAATGTATCCAAGTGACTTTTACTTCTATTGATCATAACACGAGTCAGCCACAGTCAGAGTGTCCAATCACAGTGGAGATGTACTAGGCATGATTTTTCAGGTGCAAACAAGGTACAATACTGGTGGCTCGTTGTGGTGATTGTGCGCAATGCCTTGACAAAGTTGGCATGTGCCACTGACCATGACCACAAACTTTGCCTAGTTACTTTATCTTCTACGACTCGTAACACGAGTCAACCATGGTCAGAGTGCCCAATCACAGTGAACATCTAATATGGGTGAACTTACAGGTATAAACAAGGTAGAAAACCTAGGGCTTGGCACAGCTATTGTGCGCAGTGCCTTGACAAAGTTGGCATGTGCCACTGACCATGACCACAAAGTTTACCAGGTTCCTTAAACGGTTATGAATCATAACACGAGTCAGCCACAGTCTGAGTGTCCAATCACAGTGCAGATATCCTGGACATGACCTTGCAAGTATAAACAAGGTAGAATACTGGTGGCTCAGTGTGGCTATTTTGCACAATGTCTTGACAAAGTTGGCACGTGCCACTCTCTATGACCACGAATACACCCAAGTGATTTTTACTTCTATTGATCATAACACGAGTCAGCCACGGTCAGAGTGTCCAATCACAGTGCAAATGTACTAGGCATGATCTTGCAGGTACAACAAGGTTGAATACTGGTGGCTCGCTGTGGCTATTGTGCGCAATGCCTTGACAAAGCTGGCATGTGACACTGACCACGACCACAAAGCTTACCAAGTGACTTAAACTTCTACAAAACGTAACACGAGTCAGCCACAGTCAGAGTACCCAATCACGGTTCAGATGTACTACGCATGACCTTGCAGGATATTGTGCGCAATGCCTTGACAAAGTTGGCATGTGCCACTGACCGTGACCACAAAGTTTACCAAGTACCTTAAACGGCCACGAATCATAGCACGAGTCAGCCACGGTCAGAGTGTCCAATCACAGTACAGGTATATTGGGCATGACCTTGCAGGTAAACATGGCAGAATACTGGTGGCTCGGTGTGGCTATTGTGCGCAATGCCTTGACAAAGTTGGCATGTGCCACTGACCATGACCACAAATGTATATAAGTGACTTTTACTTCTATTAATCATAACAGGAGTCAGCAACTGTCAGAGTGTCCAATCACAGTGCAGATGTACTACGCATGATCTTGCAGGTGCAAACAAGGTATAATACCGGTGGTTTGGTGTGGCTGTTATGCGCAATGCCTTGACAAAGTTGGCATGTGCCACTGACCATGACCACAAAGATTACCAAGTGACTTTAAATTCTACGAATCAGAACACGAGTCAGCCACGGTCAGAGTACCCAATCACAGTGCACATATAACATGCATGACCTTGCAGGTATGAACAGGGTAAAAAACCGGTGTCTTGGGACGGCTATTGTGCGCAATGCCTTTAGAAAGTTGGCATGTGTCACTGACCATGAACACAATGTTTACCAAGTGAATTTAACTTCTACGAATTGTAACACGAGTCAGCCACAAGCAGAGTGCCCAATCACAGTTTACATGTAATAGGCATGACCTTACAAGTATAAAAAAGGTAAAAAAAAAACGGTGGCTTGGCATGTGCCACTGACCGTGACCACAAAGTACACCAATAACCTCAAACAGCTATGAATAATAACAAGAGTCAGCCACGGTCAGAGTGTCCAATCATAGTGCATATATACTGGGCACGACCTTACAGGTATAAAAAAAGGTAGAAAACTGGTGGCTCGGTGTGGCTATTGCGTATAATGCCCTGACAAAGTTGACATGTGCCACTAACCATGTACACAAATGCATCCAAGTGACTTATACTTCTATTGATCATAACACGAGTCAGCCATGGTCAGAGTGTCCAATCACAGTGCAGATGTACCAGGCATGATCTTGCAGGTGCAAACAATGTAGAATTTTGGTGACTCGGTGTGGCTATTGTGCGGAATGCCTTGACAAAGTTAGCATGTACCACTGACCGTGACCACAAAGTTTACCAAGTGACTTTAACTTCTACGAATCGTAACACGGGTCAGCTAGAGTCAGAGTGCCCTATCACAGTTCAGATGTATTAGGCATGACCTTGCAGGTATAGAAAAGGTGAAAAACGGGTGGCTTGGCACGGCTATTTTGCGTATGACCTTGACAAAGTTGGCATGTGCCACTGACCATGACCACAAAGTTTACCATGTACCTTAAACAACTATGCATCATAACACGAGTCAGCCACGGTCAGAGTGTCCAATCACAATGCAGATGTGCTAGGCATGATCTTGCAGGTGCAAAGAAGGTAGAATACCGGTGGATCGGTGTGGCTATTGTGCGCAATGCCTTGACAAAGTTGGCATGTGGCACTGACCATGACCACAAAGTTTACCAAGCGACTTTAACTTCTAGAAATTGTAACACGACTCAGCCACAGTCAGAGTGCCCAATCACAGTTAAGATGTACTAGGCACGACCTTGCAGGTATCAAAAAGGTAAAAAACTGGTGGCTTGGCGCGACGATTGTGCGCAGTACGTTGACAAAGTTGGCATGTGCCACTGACCATGACCACTGAGTTTACCAAGAACCTTAAACGGCTATGAATCATAACACGAGTCAGCCACGGTCAGAGTGTCCAATCACAGTGCATATACACTGGGCATGACCTTACAGAATTAAAATAGGTAGAAAAATGGTGGCCCCGTGTGGCTATTGTGCGCAATGTCTTGACAAAGTTGGCATGTGCCACTCACCATGTCCATAATGTTTACCATGTGACTTTTACTTCTATTGATCACAACACGAGTCAACCAGGGACAGAGTGCCCAATCACAGCGTACATCTAATATGCATGATCTTGCAGGTATAAGCAAGGTAGAAAACCGGTGGCTTGGCACGGCTATTGTGCGCAATGCCCTGACAAAGTTGGCATGTGCCACTGACCGTGACCACGAATATATCCAAGTGACTTTTACTTCTATGGATCATAGCATGAGTCAGCCGCGGTCAAATGTCCAATCACAGTGCAATTGTACTAGGCATGATCTTGCAGGTACAAACAAGGTAGAATACTGGTGGCTCGGTGTGGCTATTGTGCGCAATGCCTTGACAAAGTTGGCATGTGCCTTTGACCATGGCCACAAAGCTTACCAAGTGACTCTACCTTCTACGAAACATAACACGAGTCAGCCACGGTCAGAGTGCCCAATCACAGTTCAGATGTTATAGGCATGACCTTGCATGTATAAACAAGTAAAAAAAACCGGTGGCTTGGCACAGATTTTGTACGCAATGCCTTGACAAAGTTGGCATGTGCCACTGACCATGACCACAAAGTATACCAAGTACCTTAAACGGCTATGAATCATAACACGACTCAGCCACGGTCAGAGTGTCAAATCACAGTGCAAATATACTGGGAATGACCTTATATGTATAAACAGGTTAGAATACTGGTGGCTTGGTGTAGCTATTGTGCGCAATGCCTTGACAAAGTTGGCATGTGCCACTGACCATGACCAGAAATGTATCCAAGTGATATTTGCTTCTATTGATCATAACACGAGTCAGCCACGGTCAGAGTGTCCAATGACGGTGCAGATGTACAAGGCATGATCTTACAGGTGCAAACAAGGTAGAATACTCATCGCTCGGTGTGGCTATTGTGCGCAATGCCTTGACCAAGTTAGCACGTACCACTGATCATGACCACAAAGTTAATCAAGTACATTAAACGGCTATGAATCATAACACAAGTCAGCCATGGTCAGAGAGTCCAGTCACAGTGCAGATATACTGGGCATCACCTTACAGGTATAAACAAGGTAGACTACTGGTGGCTTGGTGTGGCTATTTTAAGCGATGCCTTGAAAAATTTGGCATGTGCCACTGACCATGACCACAAAGATTACCAAGTGACTTTAACTTCTACGAATCATAACACGAGTCAGCCACGGTCAGAGTACCCAATCACAGTTCAGATGTACTAGGCATGACCTTGCAGGTATAAACAATTTAAAAAGAACCTGTGGCTTGGCACGGCTATTGTGCGCAATGCCTTGACAAAGGTGGCATGTGCCACTGACCATGACCACAAAGTTTACCAAGTACCTTAAACGGCTATGAATCATTACACGAGTCAGCCATGGTCAGAGTGTCCAATCACACTGCAGATATAGTAGGAATGACCTTACAGGTATAAACAAAGTAGAATACTGGTGGCTCGGTGTGGCTATTGTGCGCAATGCCCTGACAAAGTTGGCATGTGCCACTGACCATGCCCACAAATGTATCCAAGTGACTTTTACTTCTATTGATCATAACACGAGTCAGCCACAGTCAGAGTGTCCAATCACAGTGCAGATGTACTAGGCATGCTTTTGCAGGTGCAAACAAGGTAGAATACTGGTGGCTCGGTGTGGCTATTGTGCGCAATGCCTTGACAAAGTTGGCAAGTGTCACTGACCATGACTACAAAGTTTACCAATTGACTTTAACTTCTACGAATCATAACACGAGTCAGCCACGGTAAGAGTGCGCAATCACAGTGCACATCTAATATGCATGACCTTGCAGGTATAAAGCAGGTAAAAAACCGGTGGCTTGGCACGATCATTGTGCGCAATGCCTTGACAAAGTTGGCATGTGCCACTGACCATGACCACAAAGTATACCAAGTACCTTAAACGGCTAAGAATCATAACACGAGTCAGCCACGGTCAGAGTGTNCCTTGACAAAGTTGGCATGTGCCACTGACCATGACCACAAATGTATCCAAGTGACTTTTACTTCTATTGATCATAACACGAGTCAGCCACGGTCAGAGTGTCCAATCACAGTGCAGATGTACTAGGCATGATCTTTCAGGTGCAAAAAAGGTAGAACACTGGTGGCTTGGTGTGGCTATTGTGCGTAATTCCTTGATGAAGTTGGCATGTGCGACTGACCATGACCACAAAGTTTACCAAGTGACTTTAACTTCTAAAAACCGCAACACGAGTCAGCCACGGTCAGAGTTCCCAATCACAATGCACATATAATATGAATGACCTTGCAGGTATAAACAAGTTAAAAAACTGGTGACTTGGCACGGCTATTGTGCGTAATGCCTTGACAAAGTTGGCATGTGCCACTGACCATGACCACAAAATATACAACGTACCTTAAACGGCTTTGAATCATAACACGAGTCAGCCACGGTCGAGTGTCCAATCACAGTGCAGGTATATTGTGCATGACCTTGCAGGTATGAACAAGGTAGAATACTAGTGGATCGGTGTGGCTATTTTGCACAATGCCCTGACAAAGTCGGCATATGCCACTGACCATGACCACAAATATATCCAAGTGACTTTTACTTCTATTGATCATAACACGAGTCAGCCACGGTCAGAGTGTCCAATCACATTGCAGATGTACTAGGCATGATCTTGCAGGTGCAAACAAGATAGAATACTGGTGGCTCGGTGTGGCTATTGTGCGCAATGCCTTGTCAAAGTTGGCATGTGCCACTGACCATGACCACAAAGTTTATCAAGTGAATTTAACTTCTACGAAATGTAACACGAGTCAGCCACAGTCAGAGTGCCCAATCACAGTTGAGAGTTACTAGGCATGACCTTGCAGTTATAAACAAGGTAAAAAACCGGTGGCTTGGTATGGCTATTGTGTGCAATGCCTTGAAGAAGTTGGCATGTGCCACTGACCATGATCACAAAGTTTACCAAGTGACTTTAACTTCTACGAATCGTAACACGATTCAGCCACAGTCAGAGTGCCCAATCACAGTGCACATCTAATATGCATGACCATGCATGTATAAACAAGTAAAAACAACCGGTGTCTTGGCACGGCTATTGTACGCAATGCCTCGACAAAGTTGGCATGTGCCACTGACCATGACCACAAAGTTTACCAAGTGACTTTAACCTTTACGAATCGTAACACAAGTAAGCCACAGTGAGAGTGCCCAATCACAGTTCATATGTACTAGGCATGACTTTGCAGGTATAAACTACTTAAAAAACCGGTGGCTTGGCACGGCTATTGTGCGCAATGTCTTGACAAAGTTGGCATGTGCCACTGACCATTACCACAAATGTATCCAAGTGACTTTTACTTCTATTGATCATAACACGAGTCAACCACGGTCAGAGTGTCCAATCACAGTGCCGATGTACTAGGAATGATCTTGCAGGTGCAAACAAGGTAGACTACTGGTGGCTCGTTGTGGCTATTGTGCGCAATGTGTTGACAAAGTTGGCATGTGCATCTGACCATGACCACAAAGTTTACCAAGTGACTTTAACTTCTATGAAGTGTAACAGGAGTCAGTCATAGTCAGAGTGCCCAATCACAGCTATGATGTACTAGGCATGACCTTGCAGGTACAAACAAGGTAAAAACCCGGTGGCTTGGCATGGCTATTCTGCGCAATGCCTTGACAAAGTTGGCATGTGCCACTGATCATGACCACAAAGTTTACCAAGTGACTTTAACTTCTACGAATCATAACACGAGTCAGCAACGGTCAGAGTACCCAATCACAGTGTACATCTAATATGCATGACCTTGCAGGTATAAACAGGGTAAAAAACCGGTGTCTTTGCACGGCTATTGTGCGCAATTCCTTGACAAAGTTGGCATGTGCCATTGACCATGACCACAAAGTTTACCAAGTGACTTTAACTTCTACGGATCGTAACACGAGTCAGCCACAGTCAGAGTGTCCAATCACAATTCAGATGTACTGGGCATTACCTTGCAGGTATAAATTATGTAAAAACCGGTGGCTTGGCACGGCTAATGTGCGCAATGCTTAGACAAAGTTGGCATGTGCCACTGACCATGACCACAAAGTTTGCCAAGTGACTTTAACTTCTACGAATCGTAACACAAGTCAGCCACGGTCAGAGTGCCCACTCGCATTGCACATCTAATATGCATGCCCGTGCAGGTATAAACAAGGTAAATACCAGTGGCTTGGCATGGATATTGTGCGCAATGCTTTCACAAAGTTGACATGTGCCACTGACCATGACCACAATGTTTACCAAGTACCTTAAAGGGCTATGAATCATAACACGTCTCAGCCACGGTCAGAGTGTCCAATCACAGTGTACATATATTGCGCAAGAGCTTGCAGGTATAAAAAAGGTAGAAAACTGGTGGCTCGGTGTGGCTATTGCGTATAATGCCCTGACAAAGTTGACACGTGCCACTAACCATGACCACAAATGTATCCAAGTGACTTATACTTCTATTGATCATAACACGAGTCAGCCATGATCAGAGTGTCCAATCTCTGTGCAGATGTACTAGGCATGATCTTGCAGGTGCAAACAATGTAGATTTTTGGTGACTCGGTGTGGCTATTGTGCGGAATGCCTTGACAATGTTAGCATGTACCACTGACCATGACCACAAAGTTTACCAAGTGACTTTAACTTCTACGAATTGTAACACGAGTCAGCCAGAGTCAGAGTGCCCTATCACAGTTCAAATGTATTAGGCATGACCTTGCAGGTATAGACAAGGTGAAAAACCGGTGGCTTGGCACGGCTATTTTGCGAATTACCTTGACAAAGTTGGCATGTGCCACTGACCATGACCACAAAGTTTACCATGTACCTTGAATAACTATGCATCATAACACGAGTCAGCCACGGTCAGAGTGTCCAATCACAGTGCAGATGTGCTAGGCATGATCTTGCAGGTGCAAACAAGGTAGAATACCGGTGGCTCTGTGTGGCTATTGTGCACAATGCCTTGACAAAGTTGGCATGTGCCACTGACCATGCCCACAAAGATGACCAAGTAACTTTAAATACTACGAATCATAACACGAGTCAGCCACGGTCAGAGTACCCAGTCACACTGCACATCTAATATGCATGACCTTACGTGTATAAACAGGGTAAAAAACCGGTGTCTTGGGACGGCTATTGTGCGCAATGCCTTGACAAAGTTGGCATGTGCCACTAACCATGACCACAGAGTTTACCAAGTGACTTTAACTTTTAGAATTTGTAACACGAGTCAGCCACAGTCAGAGTGCCCAATCACAGTTAAGATGTACCAGGCATGGCCTTGCAGGTATAAAAAAGGTAAAAAACTGGTGGCTTGGCGCGACGATTGTGCGCAATGCCTTGACAAAGTTGGCATGTGCCACTGACCATGACCACAGAGTTTACCAAGTACCTTAAACGGCTATGAATTATAACACAAGTCAGCCACGGTCAGAGTGTCCAACCACAGTGCAGATGTACTAGGCATGGCCTTACAGGAATGAACAAGGTAGAATACTAGGGGCTCGGTGTGGCTATTGTGCGCAATACGTTGACAAAGTTGGCATGTGCCACTGACCATGACCACAAATGTATCCAAGTGACTTTTACCTGTATTGATCATAACACGAGTTAGCCACGGTCAGAGTGTCCTATCACAGTGCAGATGTACTAGACATGATCTTGCAGGTACAAACAAGGTACAATTCTGGTGGCTCGATGTGGCTATTGTGCACAATGCCTTGACAAAGTTGGCATGTGCCACTGACCATGACCACAATGTTTACCAAGTGACTTGAACTTCTATGAATCGTAACACGAGTCAGCCACGGTCAAAGTGCCCAATCACAGTGCACATCTCATATGCATGACCTTGCAGGTTTCAACAAGGTAAAAAACCGGTGGCTTGGCACGGCTACTGTGCACAATCATTTGACAAAGTTAGCATGTGCCACTGACAATGACCACAAAGTTTACCAAGTGATTTTAACTTCTACGAATCGCAACACGCGTCAGCCACAGTCAGAGTGTCCAATCACAGTGTACATCTAATATGCATGACCTTGCAGGTATAAACAGGGTAAAAATCCAGTGTCTTGGCACGGCTATTGTGTGCAATGCCTTGACAAGGTTGGCTTGTGCCACTAACTATGACCACAATGTTTACCAATTACCTTAAACGGCTATGAATCATAACACGAGTCAGCCACGGTCAGAGTGTCTAATCACAGTGCAGATGTACTGTGCATGATCTTGCTGGTGCAAACAAGGTAGAACACTGGTGGCTCGGTGTGGCTTTTGTGCGCAATGGCTTGACAAAGTTGGCATGTGCCACTGACCATGACCAGAAATGTATCCTAGTGACTTTTACTTCTATTTATCATAACACGAGTCAGCCACGGTCAGAGTGTCCAATCACACTGCAGATGTACTAGGCATGATCTTGCACATACAAACAAGGTAAAAAACTGGTGGCTTGGTGTGGCTATTGTGCGCAATGCCTTGACAAAGTTAGCATGTGCCACTGACCATGACCACAAAGTTTATCAATTCCTTGTAATGACTATGAATGATAACACGAGTCAGCCACGGTCAGACTGTCCAATCACAGTGCAGATATACTGGGCATGCCCTTGCAGGCATAAAGAAGGTAGAATACTGGTGGCTCGGTGTGGCTATTGTGCGCAATGCCTTGACAAAGTTGGCATGTGCTACTGATCATGACCACAAAGTTTACCAAGTGACTTTAATTTCTACGGATCATAACACGAGTCAGCCACAGTCAGAGTACCCAATCACAGTTCAGATGTACTAAACGTGACCTTGTGGGTATAAACAAGGTAAAAAACGGGTGGCTTGGCACGGCTATTGTGCGCAATGCCTTGACAAAATTGGCATGTGCCACTGACCATGACCACAAATGTATCCAAGTGACTTTTACTTCTATTGATCATAACACAAGTCAGCCACGGTCAGAGTGTCCTATCATAGTGCAGATGTACTAGGCATTATCTGGCAAGTTCAAACAAGGTAGAATACTGGTGGCTCAGTGTGGCTATTGTGCGCAATGCCTTGACGAAGTTGGCATGTGCCACTGACCATGACCACAAAGTTTACCAAGTGACATTAACTTCTACGAATCGTAACACGAGTCAGCCACGGTCAGAGTGCACATCTAATATGCATGACCTTGCAGGTATACCCAAGTTACAAAACCGGTGGCTTGGCTGGTTATTCTGCGCCATTCCTTGACAAAGTTGGCATGTGCCACTGACCATGACCACAAAGTTTACCAAAAACCTTAAACGGCTATGAATCATAACACGAGTTAGCCACGGTCAGAGTGTCCAATCACAGTACAGATATACTGCCCATGACCTTGCACGTATGAACAAGGTAGACTACTGGTGGCTCGGTGTGGCTATTGTGCGCAATGCCTTGACAGAGTTGGCATGTGCCAATGACCATGACCACAAATATATCCAAGTGGCTTTTACTTCTATTGATCAGAACACGAGTCAGCCACGGTCAGAGTGTCCAATCACACTGCAGATGTACTAGGCATGATCTTGCAGGTGCAAACAAGGTAGAACACTGGTGGCTCGGTGTGGCTATTGTGCGCAATGCCTTGATAAAGTTGGCATGTGCCACTGACCATGACCACAAAGTTTACCAAGTGACTTTAACTTCTTCGAATCATAACACGAGGTAGCAACAGTCAGAGTACCCAATCACAGTGCACATGTAATATGCATGACATTGCAGGTATGAATAGGGTAAAGATCTGGTGTCTTGACATGGCTATTATGCGCAATGTCTTCACAAAGTTGGCATGTGTTAATGACCATGACCACAAAGTTTACCAAGGGACTGTAACTTACACGAATTGTAACACGAGTCAGCCACAGTCAGAGTGCATAATCACGGTGCACATCAAATATGCATGACCTAGCAGGTATAAACAGGTTAAAAAACCGGTGGCTTGGCACGGCTATTGTGCGCAATGCCTTGAGAAAGTTGGCATGTGCCACTGACCCTGACCACAAAGTTTACCAAGTACCTTAAACGGCTATGACTCATAACACGAGTCAGCCACGGTCAGAGTGTCCAATCACAGTACAGATATACTACGCATGACCTTGCAGGTATGAACAAGTTAGAATACAGGTGGCTTGGTGTGGCTATTGTGCGCAATGCCTTGACAAATTTGGCATGTGCCATTGACCAAGACCACAAATGTGCCCAAGTGACTCTTACTTCTATTGATCATAACACGAGTCAGCCAAGGTCAGAGTGTCCAATCAAAGTGCAGGTGTACTAGGCATGATTTTGCAGGTGCACACAAGGTAGAATACTGGTGGCTCGGTGTGGCTATTTTGCGCAATGCCTTGACAAAGTTGGCATGTGCCACAGACCATGACCACGAAGTTTACCAAGTGACTTAAACCTCTACGAATCACAACACGAGTCAGCCACGGTCAGAGTACCCAATCACAGTGCAAATCTAATATGCATGACCTTGCAGGTATAATCAGGGTGAAAAACCAGTGTCTTGGCACGGCTATTGTGCGCAATGCCTTGACAAGGTTGGCATGTGCCACTGACCATGACCACAAAGTTTACCAAGTGACTTTCACTTCTACGAATTGTAACACGAGTCAGCCACAGTCAGAGAGCCCATTCACAATTCAGATGTACTAGGCATGACCTTGCAGGTATAAACAAGGTAAAAAACCCGTGGCTTGGCACGGCTATTGTGCGCAATGCCTTGACAAAGTTGGCATGTGCCACTGACCATAACCACAAAGTTTACCAAGTACCTTAAACGGCTATGAATTATAACACAAGTCAGCCACGGTCAGAGTGTCCAATCACAGTGCAGATGTAATAGGCATGACCTTACAGGAAGGAACAAGGTAGAACTCTGGTGGCTTAGTGTGGCTATTGTGTGCAATGCCTTGACAAAGTTGGGCAGGTGCCACTAACCATGACCACAAAGTTTACCAAGTGACTTTAACCTCTACAAATCGTAACACGAGTCAGCCACAGCCAGAGTGCCCAATCACAGTCCACATGTACTAGGCATGACCTTGCAGGTATAAACAAGGTAAAAAACCGGTGGCTTGTCATGGCTATTGTGCGCAATGCCTTGACAAAGTTGGCATGTGCTACTGACCATGGCTACAAAGTTTACAGAGTACCTTAAACGGCTATGAATCATAACACGAGTCAGCCTTGATCAGAGTGTCCAATCACAGTGCAGATACACCGGGCATGACCTTACACGTATAAATAAGGTAATACACTGGTGGCTCGGTGTGGCTATTGTGCGCAATATCTTGACAAAGTTGGCATGTGCCACTGACCATGACCACAAATGTATCCAAGTGACTTTTACTTCTGTTCATCATAACACGCGTCAGCCACAATCAGAGTGTCCAATCACAATGCAGATGTACTAGGCATGATCTTCCAGTTGCAAACAAGGTGGAATACTGGTGGCTCGGTGTGGCTATTGTGCGCAATGCCTTGACAAAGTTGGCATGTGCCACTGACCATCACCACAAAGTTTACTAAGTGACTTTAACTTCTTCGAATCATAACACGAGGTAGCCACAGTCAGAGTACCCAATCACAGTGCACATGTAATATGCATGACCTTGCAGGTATGAATAGGGTAAAATTCTGGTGTCTTGACACGGCTATTGTGCGCAATGTCTCGACCAAGTTGGCATGTGTCAATGACCATGACCAAAAAGTTTACCAAGTGACTTTAACTTATACGAATCGTAACACGAGTCAGCGACAGTCAGAGTGCCTAATCACGGTGCACATCTAATATGCATGACCTTGCAGGTATAAACAAGTTAAAAAACCGGTGGCTTGGCACGGCTATTGTGCGCAATGCCTTGAGAAAGTTGGCATGTGCCACTGACAATTACCACAAAGTTTACCAAGTACCTTAAACGGCTATGACTCATAACACGAGTCAGCCACGGTCAGAGTGTCCAATCACAGTACAGATATACTGCGCACGACCTTGCAGGTATGGAAAAGTTAGAATGCTGCTGGTTCGGTGTGGCTGTTTTGCGCAATGCCTTGACAAAGTTGGCATGTGCCACAGACCATGACCACGAAGTTTACCAAATGACTTTAACCTCTACGAATCATAACACGAGTCAGCCGCGGTCAGAGTTCCCAATCACAGTGCACATCTAATATGCATGACCTTACAGGTATAAGCAGGGTAAAAAACCGGTGTCTTGGCACGGCTATTGTGCCAATGCCTTGACAAAGTTGGCATGTGCCACTGACCATGACCACAAAGTTTACCAAGTGACTTCTACAAATCGTAACACGAGTCAGCCACAGCCAGAGTGCCAAATCACAGTCCACATGTACTAGGCATGACCTTGCAGGTATAAACAAGGTTAAAACAGGTGGCTTGGCACGGCTATTGTGCGCAATGCCATGACAAAGTTGGCATGTGTCACTGACCATGACCACAATGTTTTCCAAGTACATTAAACAGCTATAAATCATAACATGAGTCAGCCACGGTCAGAGTGTCCTATCACAGTGTAGATATACCGGGCATGACCTCACTAGTATAAAGAAGGTAGAATACTGGTGGCTCGGAGAGGCTATTGTGCGCAATTCCTTGACAAAGTTGGTATGTTCCACTGACCATGACCACAAATGTATCCAAGTGATTTTTACTTCTATTGACCATGGCACGAGTCCGCAACGGTTAGAGTGTTCAATCACAGTGCAGATATACTAGGCATGATCTTGCAGGTACAAACAAGGTAGAATACTGGTGGCTTGGTGTGGCTATGTTACGCAATGCCTTGACAAAGTTGGCATGTGCCACTGACCATGACCACAATGTTTACCAAGTACATTCAACGGCTATGAATCATATCACGAGTCAGCCACGGTCAGAGTGTCCAATCATAGTGCAGATATACAAGGCATGATCTTGCAGGTACAAACAAGGTAGAATACTGGTGGCTCGGTGTGGCTATTGTGCGCAATGCCTGGACAAAGTTGGCATGTTCCACTGACCATGACCACAAATGTATCCAAGTGACTTTTACTTCTATTGATCTCAACACAAGTCAGCCACGGTCAGAGTGTCCAATCACAATGCAGATGTACTAGGCATGATCTTGCAGGTTCAAACAAGGTAGAATACTTGTGGCTCGGTGTGGCTATTGTGCGCAATGCCTTGACAAAGTTGGCATGTGCCACTGACCATGACCACAAAGTTTACCAAGTGAATTCAACTTCTACGAATCGTAACACAAGTCAGCCACGGTCAGAGTGCTCAATCACAGTGCACGTCTAATATGCATGACCTTGCAGGTATAAACAAGGTAAAAAACCGGTGGCTTGGCACGGCTTTTGTGCACAATGCCTTGACAAAGTTCGTATGTGCCACTGCCATGACCACAAAGTTTACCAAGTACATTAAACGGCTATGAATCATAACACGAGTCAGCCACGGTCAGAGCGTCCAGTTTCAGTGCAGATATACTGGGTAAGACCTTACAGGTATAAACAAGGTAGAATACCAGTGGCTCGGTGTGGCTATTGTGCGCAACACCTTGACAACGTTGGCATGTGCCACTGATCATCACCACAAAGTTTACCAAGTGACTTTAACTTCTATGAATCGTAACACGAGTCAGCCACAGTCAGAGTGCCCAATCACAGTGCACATCTTATATGCATGACCTTGCGGGTATAAACAAGTTGAAAAACCAGTGGCTTGGCACGGCTATTGTGCGCAATGCCTTGACAAAGTTGGCATGTGCCACTGACCATGACCTTGAAGTTTACCAAGTACCTTAAACAGCTTTGAATCAAAACAAGAGTCGGCCACGGTCAGAGTGTCCAATCACAGTGCAGATATACTGGGCATGACCTTACAGGTATAAATAAAGTAAAACAGTGGTGACTCGGTGTGGCTATTGTGCACAATGCCTTGACAAAGTTGGCATGTGCCACTGACCATGACCACAAAGTTTACCAAGTACATTAAACGGCTATGAATCGTAACACGATTCAGCCACGGTCAGAGGGTCCAATCACAGTGCAGATATACTGGGCATGACCTTGCAGGTATAAACAAGGTAGAATACTGGTTGCTCGGTGTGTGTATTGTGCGCAATGCCTTGACAAAGTTGGCATGTGCCACTGACCATGACCACAATTGTATCCAACTGACTTTTACTTCTATTGATCATGACACGAGTCAGCCACGGTCAGAGTGTCCAATCATAGTGCAGATATACAAGGCATGATCTTGCAGGTACAAACAAGGTAGAGTACTAGTGGCTCGGTGTGGCTGTTATGTGCAATGCCTTGAAAACGTTGGCATGTGCCACTGACCATGCCCACAAAGTTTACCAATTGACTTGAAGTTCTACAAAGCGCAACACAGGTCAGCCACATTCAGAGTGCCCAATCACAGTGCACATCTAATATGCATGACCGTGCCAATCGCCTGGCATGGCTATTGTACGCAATGCCTTGGCAAAGTTGGCATGTGCCACTGACCATGACCACAATGTTTACCAAGTACATTCAACGGCTATGAATCATATCACGAGTCAGCCACGGTCAGAGTGTCCAATCACAGTGCACATGTACTAGGCGTGATCTTGCAGGTACAAACAAGGCAGAATACTGGTGGCTCGGTGTGGCTATTGTGCGCAATGCCTTGACAAAGTTGGCATGTGCCACTGACCATGACCACAAAGTTTACCAAATACATAAAACGGCTATGAATCATAACACGAGACAGCCATGGTCAGAGTATCCAATCACTGTGCAAATATACTGGGCATGACCTCGCAGGTTTAAACAAGGTAGAATACTGGTGGCTCGGTGCAGCTATGGTGCGCAATGCCTTGACAAAGTTGGCATGTGCCACTGACCACAACCAAAAAGGCTACCAAGTAACTTCAACTTCTACAAATAATAACACGAGTCAGCCACGGTCAGAGTACCCAGTCACAGTTCAGATGTACTAGGCATGACCTTACAGGTATAAACAAGGCAAAAACCCGGTGGCTTGGCACGGCTATTGTGCGCAATGTCTTGACAAAGTATGCATGTGCCACTAATCATGACCAGAAAGTTTACCAAGTACCTTAAATGGCTATGAACAAGGTTGAGTACTGGTGGCTCGGTGTGGCTATTGTGCGCAATACCTTGATAAAGTTGGCATGTGCCACTGACCATGACCACAAATGTATCCAAGTGACTTTTACATCTATTGATCAATCAGAGTGCACATCTAATATGCATGACCTTGCAGGTATAAACAAGGTAAAAAACGGGTGGCTTGGCACGACTACTGTGCGCAATGCCTTGACAAAGTTGGCATGTGCCACTGACCATGACCACAAAGTTTACCGAGTGACTTTAGCTTCTACGAATCGTAACACGAGTCAGCCACAGTCAGAGTGCCCAATCACATTTCAGATGTACTAGGCGTAACCTTGCAGGTATGTAGTGGGTAAAAAACCGGTGGCTTGGCACAGCTATTGTGCGCAATTCCTTGACAAAGTTGGCATGTGCTACTGACTATGACCACAAAGTGTACCAAGTACCTTAAACGGCTATGACTCATAACACGAGTCAGCCACGGTCAGAGTGCCCAATCACAGTGCACATCTAATATGCATGACCTTGCAGGTATACACAAGGTACAAAACCGGTGGCTTGGCACGGCTATTGTGCGTCATGCATTGACAAAGTTGGCATGTGCCACTGACCATGACCACAAGGTTTACCAACTGACTTTAACTTCTACATATGGTAACACGAGTATGCCACTGTCAGAGTGTCTAATCATAGTGCACATCTGATATGCATGACGTAGCTGGTCTAATAAGGTAGAAAACTGGTGGCTTGGCACGGCTATTGTGCACAATGCCTTGACAAAGTTGGAATGTGCCACTGACCATGACCACAAAGTTTACCAAGTGACTTTATCTTCTACAAATCGTAACACGAGTCAGCCACATTCAGAGTGCCCAATCACAGTGTACATCTAATATGCATGACCTTAAAGGTATAAACAAGGGAAAAAACCGTTGGCCTGGCACCGCTATTGTGTGCAATGCCTTGACAAAGTTTGCATGTGCCACTGACCATGACCACAAAGTTCACGAAGTACCTTAAGCGGCTAAGAATCATAACACGCGTCAGCCACGATCCGAGTGTCCAATCACAGTGCAGATGTACTAGGCATGATCTTGCAGGTGCAAACAAGGTAGAATACTGGTGGCTCGGTGTGGCTATTGTGCGCAATGCCTTGACAAAGTTGGCATGTACCACTGACTGTGACCACAAAGTTTACCAAGTGACTTGAACTTCTACGAATCATAACACGAGTCAGCCATGGTCAGAGTGGCCAATCTCAGTGCACATCTAACATGCATGACCTTGCAGGTATGAACAAGGTTAAAAAACCGGTGGCTTGGCACGGCTATTGTGCGCAATGCCTTGACAAAACTGGCATGTGCCACTGACCATGACCACAAAGTTTACCAAGTACATTAAACGGCTATGAATTGTAACACGATTCAGCCACGGTCAGAGGGTCCAATCACAGTGCAGGTATACTGGGGATGACCTTGCAGGTATAAACAAGGTAGAATACTGGTGGCTCGGTGTGGATATTGTGCGCAATGCCTTGACAAAGTTGGCATGTGCCACTGACCATGACCACAATTGTATCCGACTGACTTTTACTTCTATTGATCATGACACGAGTCAGCCACGGTCAGAGTGTCCAATCATAGTGCAGATATACAAGGCATGATCTTGCATGTACAAACAATGTAGAGTACTAGTGGCTCGGTGTGGCTATTATGTGCAATGCCTTGACAAAGTTGGCATGTGCCACTGACCATGCCAACAAAGTTTACCAATTGACTTGAACCTCTACAAACCGTAACACAGGTCAGCCACATTCAGAGTGCCCAATCACAGTGCACATCTAATATGCATGACCGTGCCAATCGCTTGGCATGGCTATTGTACGCAATGCCTTGACAAAGTTGGCGTGTGCCACTGACCATGACCACAAAGTTTACCAAGTACATTCAACGGCTATGAATCATATCACGAGTCAGCCACGGTCAGAGTGTCCAAACACAGTGCACATGTACTAGGCATGATCTTGCAGGTACAAACAAGGCAGAATACTGGTGGCTCGGTGTGGCTATTGTGCGCAATGCCTTGACAAAGTTGGCATGTGCCACTGACCATGACCACAAAGTTTACCAAGTACATTAAACGGCTATGAATCATAACACGAGACAGCCACGGTCAGAGTATCCAATCACTGTGCAGATATACTGGGCATGACCTCGCAGGTTTAGACAAGGTAGAGTACTGGTGGCTCGGTGCAGCTATTGTGCGCAATGCCTTGACAAAGTTGGCATGTGCCACTGACCATGACCACAAAGTTTACCAAGTACATTAAACGGCTATGAATCATAACACGAGTCAGCCACGGTCAGAGTACCCAGTCACAGTTCAGATGTACTAGGCATGACCTTACAGGTATAAACAAGGCAAAAACCTGGTGTCTTGGCACGGCTATTGTGCGCAATGTCTTGACAAAGTTTGCATGTGCCACTAACCACGACCACAAAGTCTACCAAGTACATTAAATGGCTATGAATCATGACACGTGTCAGCCACGGTCAGAGTGTCCAATCACAGTGCATATATAATGGGCATGACCTTGCATGTATAAACAAGGTAGAATACTGGTGGATCAGTGTGGCTATTGTGTGCAATGCCTTGACAATGTTGGCATGTGCCAATGACCATGACTACAAATGTATCCAAGTGACTTTACTTCTATTGATCATAACACGAGTCAGCCATGGTGAGAGTGTTCAATCACAGTGCAGATGAATTAGGCATGATCTTGCAGGTACAAACAAGGTAAAATACCGGTGGCTTTGTGTGGCTATTGTGCGCAATGCCTTGACAAAGTTGGCATGTGCCACTGACCATGACCACAAAGTTTACAAAGTTACTTTAACTTCTACGAATCGTAACACGAGTCAGCCACAGTCAGAGTGTCCAATCACGGTGCACATCTAACATGCATGACCTTGCAGGTATAAACAAGGTAAAAAACTGGTGGCTTGGCACAGCTATTGTGCGCAATGCCTTGACAAAAGTGGCATGTGCCACTGACCATGACCACAAAGTTTACCAAGTGACTTTAACTGCTAGCGATCGTAACACAAGTCAGCCACATTCAGAGTGCCCAATCACGGTGCACATCTAACATGCATGACCTTGCAGGTATAAACAAGGTAAAAAACCGGTGGCTTTGCACAGCTGTTGTGCACAATGCCTTGACAATGTTGGCATGTGCCACTGACCATGACCACAAAGTTTACCAAGTGACTTTAACGTCTACGAATCTTAACACGAGTCAATCATGGTCAGAGTACCCAATCACAGTGCACATCTAATATGCATGACCTTGCACGTATAAACATGGTAAAAAACCGGTGGCTTGGTACGGCTATTGTGCGCAATGCCTTGACAAAGTTGGCATGTGCCACTGACCATGACCACAAAGCTTACCAAGTGACTTTAACTTATACGAATCGTAACACGAGTCAGCCATGGTCAGAGTGCCCAATCACAGTGCACATCTAATATGCATGACCTTGCAGGTATACACAAGGTAAAAAACTGGTGGCTTGGCACGGCTATTGTGCGCAATGCCTTGACAAAGTTGGCATGTCCCACTGACCATGACCACAATCACCAGTCAACCACTGTCAGAGTGTCCAATCATTGTACACATCTAACATGCATGACGTTACTGGTATAAAAAGGTAGAAACCGGTGGCTTGGCACGGCTATTGTGCGCAATGGCTTCACAAAGTTGGCATGTGCCACTGACCATGACCACAAAGTTTACCAAGTACAGTAAACGGCTATGATTTATAACACGAGTCAGCCACGGTCAGAATGTCCAATCACAGTGCAGATATACTGGGCATAACCTTACAGGTTTAAACAAGGTAGAATACTGGTGGCTCGGTGTGGCTCTTGTGCGCAGTGTCTTGACAAAGTTGGCATATGCCACTGACCATGACCACAAATGTATCCAAGTGACGTTTACGTCTATTGATCATAACACGAGTCAGCCACGGTCAGAGTGACCAATCACAGTGCAGATATATTAGGCATGATCTTGCAGGTGCAAACAAGGTAAACCACCGGTGGCTTGGTGTGACTATTGTGCGCAATGCCTTGACAAAGTTGGCATGTGCCACCGACCATGACCACAAGGTTTACCAAGTGACTTAAACTTTTACGAATCGTAACAGGAGCCAGCCACGCTCAGAGTGCCCAATCACATTGCACATCTAACATGCATGACCTTGCAGGTATATTGAAGGTAAAAAACCGGTGGCTTGGCACGGCTATTGTGCACAACGCCTTGAGAAAGTTGGCATGTGCCACTGACCATGACCACAAAGTTTACCAAGTGACTTTAACTTCTACAAATCGTAACACGAGTCAGCCACGTTCAGAGTGCCCAATCACAGTGCACATCTAATATGCATGACCTTACAGGTATAAACAAGGGAAAAAACCATTGGCTTGACACGGCTATTGTGCGCAATGCCTTGACTAAGTTGGCATGTGCCACTGACCATGACCACAAGGTTTACCAAGTGACTTTAACTTCTACAAATCGTAACTCGAGTCAATCATGGTCAGAGTGCCCAATCACAGTGCACATCTAATATGCATGACCTTACAGGTATAAACAAGGGAAAAAACCGGTGGCTTGACACGGCTATTGTGCGCAATGCCTTGACTAAGTTGGCATGTGCCACTGACCATGACCACAAAGTTTACCAAGTACCTTAAACGGCTATGAATCATAACACGAGTCAGCCACAGTCAGAGTGTCCAATCACAGTGAAGATGTACTAGGCTTGATCTTGCAGGTGCAACCAAGGTACCCTACTGCTCGAGGTATTCAATTTTAAATGTTTTTCTGGTCATTGAAATTGTGCCAAAAAATCATTCGATGAAATTAAAATGCTACAAAAATACTTTGAATATGTTTTTGGTGAAATCATGGTGCAGGAAATGTTCACTCATGTTTCACATCACATGTCAGTTCACAATCTCCGTAGAGTCATTCGTGGTAGGGAACGACAAAGAGGCGTGAACAACCATCTGTTCAAAATGACAAACCCACGTAACACGACACACACCTTGACCCGTCGGTGATCCTTAGTATTTCTTTGTACAATGGAATATCTCGTTGAAATATTGGATTTCTGCAGAAATGATTCTGGGCCTTTTGTTGAATTCAATATGTCAGTTGAATGTCAATTCGTTCACTTATGATTCCGAAAATAATACTGAACCCAAATTTTCCATCTAATTCATACATTTCATAATCAGGCAAATCTCTATCATTGAGTTCCTTGAGCAGTAGGTAGAATACTGGTGGTTTGGTGTAGCTATTGTGCGCAATGCCTTGACAAAGTTGGCATGTGCCACTGACCATGACCACAAAGTTTACCAAGTGACTTTAACTTTTACGAATCGTAACACGAGTCAGCCACGGTCAGAGTCCCCAATCACAGTGCACATATAATGTGCATGACCTTGCATGTATAAACAAGGTAAAAAACCGGTGGCTTGGCACGGCTATTGTGCGCAATGCCTTGACAAAGTTGGCATGTGCCACTGATCATGACCACAACGTTTACCAGGGACATTAAACGGCTATGAATCATAACACGAGTCAGCCATGGTCAGAGTGTCCAATCACAGTGCACATGTACTAGGCATGATCTTGCAGGTACAAACAAGGTAGACTACTGGTGGCTCGGTGTGGCTATTGTGCGCAATGCCTTGACAAAGTTGACATGTGCCACTGACCATGACCACAAAGTTTACCAAGTACATTAAATGGCTATGAATCATAACACGAGACAGCCACGGTCAGAGTATCCAATCACTGTGTAGATATACTGGGCATGACCTCACAGGTATAAACAAGGTAGAATACTGGTGGATCGGTGTGGCTATTGTGTGCAATGCCTTGACAAAGTTGGCATGTGCCACTAACCATGACCACAAATGTATCCAAGTGACTTTACTTCTATTGACCGTAACACGAGTCAGCCACGGTCAGAGTGTCCAATCACAGTGCAGATGTATTAGACATGATCTTGCAGGTACAAACAAGGTAGCACAGCGGTGGCTTGGCGTGACTATTGTGCGCAATGCCTTGACAAAGTTGGCATGTGCCACTGACCATGACCACAAAGTTTACCAAGTGACTTTAACTTCTACGAGTTGTAACACGAGTCAGCCACAGTCAGAGTGTCCAATCACGGTGCACACCTAACATGCATGACCTTGCAGGTATAAACAAGGTAAAAACCCAGTGGCTTTGCACAGATATTGTGCGCAATGCCTTGACAAATTTGGCATGTGCCACTGACCATGACCGCAAAGTTTACCAAGTGACTGTAACTTTTAGCGGTCGTAACAAAATTCAGCCACATTCAGAGTGCCCAGTCACGGTGCACATCTAACATGCATGACCTTGCAAGTATGAACAAGGTAAAAAACCGGTGGCGTGGCACAGCTATTGTGCGCAATGCCTTGACAATGTTGGCAGGTACCACTGACCATGACCACAAAGTTTACCAAGTGACTTTAACTTCTATAAATCGTAAAACGAGTCAACCATGGTCAGAGTACCCAATCACAGTGCACATCTAATATGCATGACCTTGCAGGTGTAAACAAGGAAAAAAACCGGTGTCTTTGCACGACTATTGTGCGCAATGCCTTGACAAAGTTGGCATGTGCCACTGACCACGACCACAAAGTTTACCAAGTGACTTTAACGTCTACAAACCGTAACACGAGTCAGCCACAGTCAGAGTGCCTAATCACAGTTCATTTGTACTAGGCATGACCTTGCAGGTATAAAAAAGGAAAGAACCGGTGGCTTGGTATGGCTATTGTGCGCAATGCCTTGACAAAGTTGGCATGTGCCACTGACCATTACCACAAAGTTTACCAAGTACCTTAAACGGCTATGACGCATAACACGAGTCAGCCACGGTGAGAGTCTCCAATCACAGTGCAGATGTACTGGGCATGATCTTGCAGGTATAAACAAGGTAGAATACCGGTGTCTCGGTGTGGCTATTGTGCGCAATGACTTAACAAAGTTGGCATGTGCCACTGACCATGACCACAAAGTTTACCAGGTGACTTTAACTTCTTCGAATCGTAACACGAGTCAGCCATGGTCAGAGTGCCCTATCACAGAGCACGTGTAATATGTATGACCTTGCAGGTATACACAAGGTAAAAAACTGGTGGCTTGGCACGGCTATTGTGCGCAATGCCTTGACAAAATTGGCATGTGCCACTGACCATGACCACAACGTTTACCAAGCGACTTCAACTTCTACGAATCGTAACACGAGTCAACCACTGTCAGAGTGTCCAATCATAGTGCACATCAAATATGCATGACGTTACTGGTATAAAAAGGTAAAAACCCGGTGGCTTGGCACGGCTATTGTGCGCAATGCCTTGACAAAGTTGGCATGTGCCACTGACCATGACCACAACGTTTGCCAAGTACATTAAACGGCTATGAAGTATAACACGAGTCAGCCATGGTCAGAGTGACCAATCACAGTGCAAATGTATTAGGCATGGTCTTGCAGGTGCAAAGAAGGCAAACTACCGGTGGCTTGGTGTGGCTATTGTGCGCAATGCCTTGACAAAGTTGGCATGTGCCACTGACCATGACCACAAGGTGTACCAAGTGACTTTAACTTCTACGAATCGTAACACAAGTCAGCCACGCTCAGCGTGCCCAATCACAGTGCACATTCAATATGCATGACCTTGCAGGTATAATCAAGGTAAAAAACTGGTGGCTTGGCATGGCTATTGTGCAGAATGCCTTGACAAAGTTGGCATGTGCCACTGACCACGACCACAAAGTTTACCAAGTGACTTTAACTTCTACAAATCGTAACACGAGTCAGCCACATCCAGAGTGCCCAATCACATCGCAAATCTAATATGCATGACCTTGCAGGTATAAACAAGGGAAAAAACTGTTGGCTTGACACGGCTATTGTGCGCAATGGCTTGACAAAGTTTGCATGTGCCACTGACCACGACCACAAAGTTTACGGATATGAATCATAACACGAGTTAGCCACGGTCAGAGTTTCCACTCACAGTGCAGATGTACTAGGCATGATCTTGCATGTAGAAATAAGGTAGAATACTGGTGGCTTGGTGTGGCTATTGTGCGCAATGCCTTGACAATGTTGGCATGTGCCACTGACTGTGACCACAAAGTTTACCTAGTGACTTGAACTTCGATGAATCGTAACACGAGTGAGCCACGGTCAGAGTGCCCAGTCTTAGTGCACATCTAATATGCATGACCTTGCAGGTATAAACAAGATAAAAAAACCGGTGGCTTGGCACGGCTATTGTGCGCAATGCCTTGACAAAATTGGCATGTGGCACTGACCATGACCACAAAGTTTGCCAAGTACACTAAACGGCTATGGATCATAACAAGAGTCAGCCACGGTCAGAGTGTCCAATGACATTGCATATATTCTAGGCATGTTCTTGCAGGTACAAAAAAGGTAGAGTACTAGTGGCTCGGTGTGGCTATTATGTGCAATGCCTTGACAAAGTTGACATGTGCCACTGACCATGCCCACAAAGTTTACCAAGTGACTTGAACTTCTACCAATCGTAACATGCGTCAGCCACGGTCAGAGTGCCCAATCACAGTGCACATCTAATATGCATGAACTTGCAAGTATAAACAAGGTAAAAACCGGTGGCTTGGCACGGCTATTGTGCGCAATCATTTGACAAAGTTGGCAAGTGCTACTGACCATGACCACAGAGTTTACCAAGTGACTCTACTTTCTACGAACCGTAACACAGGTCAGCCACATTCAGATTACCCAATCACAGTGTACATCTAATATGCATGACCTTGCAGGTATAAACAAGGTGAAAAAATGTTGGCTTGGCACGGATATTGTGTGCAATGCCTTGACAAAGTTTGCATGGGCCACTGACCATGACCACAATGTTTACCTAGTACCTTAAACGGTTAAGAATCATAACACGAGTCAGCCACGGTCAGAGTGTCCAATCACAGTGCAGATATTCTGGGCATGACCTTGCAGGTATAAACAAGGTAGAATACTGGTGGCCCGGTGTGGCTATTGTGCGCAATGCCTTGTCAAAGCTGGCATGTGCCATTGACCTTAACCACAACTGTATCCAAGTGACTTTTACTTCTATTGATCATAACACGAGTCAGCCACGGTCAGAGTGTCCAATCACGGTGCAGATATACTAGGCATGATCTTGCAGGTACAAACAAGGTAGAGTACTAGTGGCTCAGTGTGGCTATTATGTGCAATACCTTGACAAAGGTGGCATGTGCCACTGACCATGCCCGCAAAGTTTACCAAGTGACTTTAACGTCTACGAATCGTAACACGAGTCAGTCATGGTCAGAGTGCTCAATCACAGTGCACATCAAATATGTATGAACTTTCAGGTATAAACAAGGTAAAAAACCGGTGCCATGGCATGGCTATTGTGCGCAATGCTTTGACAAAGTTGGCATGTGCCACTGACCATGACCACAGAGTTTACCAAGTGACTTGAACTTCTACGAACCGTAACACAAGTCAGCCACATTCAGAGTACCCAAGCACAGTGCACATCTAATATGCATGACCGTGCCAATCGCATGGCATGGCTATTGTGCGCAATGCCTTGACAAAGTTGGCATGTGCCACTGATCATGACCACAAAGTTTACCAAGTACCTTAAACGGCTATGAATCATAACACGAGTCAGCCACGGTCAGAGTGTCCAATCACAGTGCAGATGTACTAGGCATGATCTTGCAGGTGCAAACAAGGTACCCTACTGCTCGAGTTATTTGATTTTAAATGTTTTTCTGGTCATTGAAATTGTGTCAATTTTTTTCCGCTGAAATGAAAATGTCACACAAATAACTTGAATATGTTTTTCAGTGAAATCACGGTAGAGGAAATGTTCACTAATACTTCACATCACATGTTTGTTCACGTTATCCGTAGAGTCATTTGTGGTAGGGAACTACAAATAGGCGTGAACAGCCATCTGTACAAAATGACAAACCCACGTAACACCACACACACCTAGACCCGTTGGTGGTCCTTAGTATTTCTTTGAACAATGGAATATCTCGTTGAAATATTGGATTTCAGAAAAAATGATCATGGGCCTTATGTTGAATTCAATGTGTTAGTTGAATGTCATTTTGTTCACTTAGGTTTCCAAAAATAATACTGAGCCCAATTTTTCAATATAATTCATAGATTTCGTAATCAGGCAAACCTCTATCGTTGAATTCCTTGAGCAGTAGGTAGAATACTGGTGGTTCGGTGTGGCTATTGTGCGCAATGCCTTGACAAAGTTGGCATGTGCCACTGACCATGACCACAAAGTTTACCAAGCGACTTTAACTTATACGTATCGTAACACGAGTCAGCCACGGTCAGAGTGCCCAGTCTTAGTGCACATCTAATATGCATGACCTTGCAGGTATAAAAAAGGTAAAAATCCGGTGGTTTGGTACGGCTATTGTGCGCAATGCCTTGACAAAGTTCGCATGTGCCACTGACCATGACCACAAAGTTTACCAAGTACATTAAACGGCTATGAACCATAACACGCGTCAGCCAAGGTCAGAGTGTCCAATCACAGTGCACATGAACTAGGCATGATCTTGCAGGTACAAACAAGGTAGAATACTGGTGGCTCGGTGTGGCTATTGTGCGCAATGCCTTGACAAAGTTGGCATGTGCCACTGACCATGACCACAAAGTTTACCAAGT
>SZWC01000155.1:371225-418488 GCA_023375785.1 Penium margaritaceum | reverse complement strand
ACCACAAAGTTTACCAAGTACCTTAAACGGCTATGAATCATAACACGAGTCAACCACGGTCAGAGTGTCCAATCACAGTGCTGATGTACTAGGCATGATCTTGCAAGTGCAAACAAGGTAGAATACTGGTGGCTCGGTGTGGCTATTGTGCGCAATGCCTTGACAAAGTTGGCATGTGCCACTGACCATGACCACAAAGTTTACCAAGTACCTTAAACGGATATGAATCATAACACGAGTCAGCCACGGTCAGAGTGTCTAATCACAGTGCACATTTACTGTGCATGATATTGCAGGTATAAATGAGGTAGAATACTGGTGGCTCGGTGTGGCTATTGTGCACAGTGCCTTGACAAGGTTGGCATGTACCACTGACCATGACCACAAAGTTTACCAAGTGACTTTAACTTCTTTGAATTGTAACACGTGACAGCCACAGTCGGAGTGTCCAATCACAGTGTACATCTAATATGCATGACCTTGCAGGTATAGACAGGGTAAATTACCGGTGTCTTGGCACGGCTATTGTGTGCAATGCCTTGACAAAGTTGGCACGTGCCACTGACCATGACCACAAAGTTTACCATGTTACTTTAACGTCTCCGAATTGTAACACGAGTCAGCCACAGTCAGAGTGCCCAATCACAACTCAGATGTACTAGGGATGACCTTGTAGGTATAAAGAGGGTAAAAAACCGGTGTCTTGGCACGGCTATTGTGCGCAATGCCTTGACAAAGTTGGCATGGGCCACTGACCATGACCACAAAGTTTACCAAGTACCTTAAACGGGTATGAATCATAACACGAATTGGCCACAGTTAGAGTGTCCACTCACATTGCAGATATACTGGGCATGACCTTGCAGGTGCAAACAAGGTGGAATACTGGTGGCTTGGTGTGGCTATTGTGCGCAATGCCTTGACAAGGTTGGCATGTGCCACTGACCATGACCACAAATGTATCCAAGTGACTTTTCCTTCTATTGATCATAACACGAGTCAGTCACGGTCAGAGTGTCCAATCACTGTGCAGATATACTAGGCATGACCTTGTAGGCATAAACAAGGGAGAATACTGGTGGCTCAGTGTGGCTATTGTGCGCAATGCATTGACAAAGTTGGCATGTGCCACTGACCATGACCACAAGGTTTACCAAGTGACTTTAACTCCTACGAATCGTAACACAAATCAGCCACAGTCAGAGTGCCCAATCACAGTTCAGATGTACTAGGCATGATCTTGCAGGTACAAACAAGGTAAAAAACCGGTGGCTTGGCACGGCTATTCTGCACAATGCCTTGACAATGTTGGCATGTGCCACTGACCATGACCACAACGTTTACCAAGTACCTTAAATAAATATGAATCATCACATGAGTCAGCCACGGTCTCAGTGTCCAATCACAGTGCAGATATACTGGGCATGACGTTATGGGTATAAACAAGGTATAATACTGGTGGTTTGGTGTTTCTATTGTGCGCAATGCCTTGACAAAGTTGGCATGTTCGACTGACCATGACCACAAATGTATCCAAGTGACTTTTACTTCTAATGATCATAACATGAGTCAGCCACGGTCAGAGTTTCCAATCACAGTACAGATGTACTAGGCATGATATTGCAAGTGCAAACAAGGTAGAATACTGGTGTCGCAGTGTGGCTATTGTGCGCAATGCCTTGACAAAGTTGGCATGTGCCACTGACCATGACCACAACGTTTACCAAGTGACTTCAACTTCTACGAATTGTAACACAATTCAGCCACAGTCAGAGTGCCCAAATCACAGTTCAGATGTACTAGGCATGACCTTGCAGGGATAGAAATGGTTAAAACCCGGTGGCTTGGCACGGCTATTGTGCGCAATGCCTTGAAAAGACTGGCATGTGCAACTGACCATGTCCACAAAGTTTACCAAGTACCTTAAACGGCTATGAATCATAACACTCGTCAGCCACGGTCAGAGTGTCCAATCACAGTGCAGATATACTAGGCATGACCTTGAAGGTACAAACTGGGTATAATTCTGGTGGCTCAGTGAGGCTATTGTGCGCAATGCCTCGACAAAGTTGGCATGTGCCACTGACCAAGACCACAAATGTATCCAACTGACATTTACTTCTATTGATCATAACACGAGTCAGCCACGATCAGAGTGTCCAATTACAGTGCAGTTGTACTAGGCATGATCTTGCAGGTTCAAACAAGGTAGAATGCTGGTGGCGTGTGTGGCTATTGTGTGCAATGCCTTGACAAATTTGGCATGTGCCACTGACCATGACCACAATTATATCCAAGTGACTTTTATTTCTATTGATCATAACACGAGTCAGCCACAGTCAGAGCATCCTATCACAGTACGATGTACTAGGCATGATTTTGCAGGTGCAAACAAGGTAGAATACTGGTGGCTCGGTGTGGCTATTGTGCACAATGCCTTGACAAAGTTGGCATGTGCCACTGACCATGACCACAAGTGTATCCAAGTGACGTTTACTTCTATTGATCATAACACGAGTCAGCCATGGTGAGATTGTCCAATCACAGTGCATGTGTAGTAGGCATGATCTTGCGGGTACAAAGAAGGTAGAATACTGGTGGCTCGGTGTGGCCATTGTGCGCAATGCCTTGACAAAGTTAGCATGTGCCTCTGACCATGACCACAAAGTTTACAAGTGACTTTAACATCTAGGAATCGTAACACGAGTCAGCCACGGTCAGAGTACCCAATTACAGTACACATCTAATATGCATGACCTTGCAGGTATAAACAGGGTAAAAAACCGGTGGCTTGTTACGGCTATTGTGCACAATGCCTTGACAAAGTTGGCATGTGCCACTGACAATGACCACAACGTTTACCAAGTGCATTAAACGGTTATGAATCATAACACGAGTCAGCCACGGTCAGAGTTTCCAATCTCAGTGCAGATGTAATAAGCATGATATTGCAGGTGCAAACAAGGTATAATACTGGTGGATCGGTGTGGCTATTGTACGCAATGCCTTGAGAAAGTTGGCATGTACCACAGACCATGACCACAAAGGTTTCCATGTGACTTTAACTTCTATGAATCGTAACACGAGTTAGCAACAGTCAGAGTGCCCAATAACATTGCAGATGTACTCGGCACAATATTTCAGGTGCAAACAAGGTAGAATACCGGTGGCTTGGTGTGGCTATTGTGCGCAATGCCTTGATAAAGTTGACATGTGCCACTGACCATGACCACAAAGCTTACCAAGTGACTTTAACTTCTAATAATCGTAACACGAGTCTGCCACAGTTAGAGTGCCCAATCACAGTGCACATCTAATACGTATGGCCTTGCAGGCATAAGCAAGGTAAAAAACTGGTGGCTTGGCATGGCAATTGTGCGCGATGCCTTGACAAAGTTGGCATGTGCCACTGACCATGACCACAAAATTTACTGAGTACCTTAAACGGCTATGAATCATAAAACGAGTCAGCCACAGTCAGAGTGTCCAATCACAGTGCAGATGTTGTGCGCAAAGATGTGACAAAGCTGGCATGTGCCACTGACCATGACCACAAATGTATCCACGTGATTTTTTCTTCTATTGATCATAACACGAGTCAGCCACGGTCAGGGTGTCCAATCACAGTGCACATCTAATATGCATGACCTTGCAGGTGGAAACAAGGTAAAAACCGGTGGCTTGGCACGGCTATTGTGCGCAATGCCTTGACAATGTTGGCATGTGCCACTGACCATGACCACAAAGTATACCAAGTACCTCACACGGCTACAAAGCATAACACGAGTCAGCCACAGTCAGAGTGTCCAATCACAGTCCAGATGAAATGGGCATGACCTTGAAGGTACAAAAAAGTTAGAATACGGGTGACTTGGTGTGGCTATCGTGCGCAATGCCTTGACAAAGTTGTCAAGTGCCACTGACCATGACCACAAATGTATCCAAAAGAGTTTTACTTCTATTGATCACAACATGAGTCAGCCACGGTCAGGGTGTCCAATCACAGTGCAGATGTACTAGGCATGATCTTGCAGGTATAAAAAAGGTAGAATACTGGTGGCTCGGTGTGGCTATTGTGCGCAATGCCTTGACAAAGTTGGCATGTGCCACTGACCATGACCACAAAGTTTACCAAGTGACTTTAACTTCTACGAATCGTAACACGATTCAGCCACAGTAAGAGTGCCCAATCACAGTTCAGATGTACTAGGCATGACCTTGTAGGTATAAACAAGGTAAAACACTGGTGGCTTGGCATGGCTATTGTGTGCAATGCCTTGACAAAGTTGGCATGTGCCCCTGACCATGACAACAAAGCTTACCAAGTACCTTGAATGGCTATTAATAACAACACGAGTCAGCCACGGTCAGAGTGTCCAATCACAGTGCAGATATGCTGGGCATGACCTTGCAGGTACAAACAAGGTAGAATACTGGTGGCTCGGTGTGGCTATTGTACGATATGCCTTGACAAAGTTGGCATGTGCCACTGACCATGACCACATATGTATCCAACTGATTTTTTCTTCAATTGATCATAACACGAGTCAGCCACGGTCAGAGTGTCCAATCACAGTGCAGATGTAGTAGGTATGATCTTGCAGGTTCAAACAAGGTAGTATTTGGGTGGCTCGGTGTGGCTATTGTGTGCAATGCCTTGACAAAGTTGGCATGTGCCACTGACCATGACCACAAATATATCCAAGTGACTTTTACTTCTATCGATCATAACACGAGTCAGCCACGGTCAGAATGTCCGATCACAGTGCAGATGTACTAGGCATGATCATTCAGGTGGAAAAAAGGTAGAATACTGGTGGCTCGGTGTGGCTATTGTGCGCAATGCCTTGACAAAGGTGGCATGTGCCACTGACCATGACCACAAAGTTTACCAAGTAAGTTTAACTTCTATGAATCAAAACAAGAGTCAGCCACGTTCAGAGTGTCCAATCACAGTGCAAATGTACTAGGCATGATCTTGCAGGTGCAAACATGGTAGAATACTGGTGGCCTGGTGTGGCTATTCTGCGCAATGCCTTATAAATGTTGGCATGTGCCACTGACCATGACCACAAATGTATCCAAGTGACTTTTACTTCTATTGATCGTAACACGAGTCAGCCATGGTCAGAGTGCCCAATCACAGTGCACATCTTATATGCATGACCTTTAAGGAATAAACACGGTGAAAAACCCGTGGCTTGCTACGGCTATTATGCGCAATGCCTTGACAAATTTGGCATGTGTCACTGTCCATGACCACAAAGATTGCCAAGTGACTTTAACGTATACGAATCGTAAGATGAGTCAGCCACAGTCAGGGTGCCGAATCATAGTGCATATCTTATATGTATGACGTTGCAGATATAAACAATGTAAAAAACCGGTGGCTTGGTACGGCTATTGTGCGCACTGCCTTGACAAAGTTGGCATGTGCCACTGACCATGACCACAAATGTATCCAAGTGACTTGTACTTCTATTGATCATAACACGAGTCAGCCACGATCAAAGTGTCCAATCACAATGCAGATGTACTAGGCATGATCTTGCAGGTACAAACAAGATAGAATACTGGTGGCTCGGTGTGGCTATTGTGCGCAATGCCTTGACAAAGTTGGCATGTGCCACTGACTATGACCACAAATGTGTCCAAATGACTTTTACTTCTATTGATCATAACACAAGTCAGCCACGGTCAGAGTGTCCAATCACAATGCAGATGTATTAGGCATGATCTTGCAGGTGCAAACAAGGTAGAATATTGGTGGCTCGGTGTGGCTATTGAGCGCAATGCATTGACAAAGTTGGCATGTGCCACTGACCACGACCACAACGTTTACCAAGTGACATTAACTTCTACGAATGGTAACACGATTCAGCCACAGTCAGAGTGTCCAATCACAGTTCATATGTACTAGGCATGGCCTTGTACGTATAAACAAGGTAAAACACCGGTGGCTTGGCACGGCTACTGTGCGCCATGCCTTGACAAAGTTGGCATGTGCCACTGATCATGACCTCAAACTTTACGAAGTACCTCAAACGGCTATGAACCATAACACGAGTTAGCCACGGTCAGAGTTTCCAATCACAGTGCAGATATACTGAGT
Organism: Penium margaritaceum; assembly: GCA_023375785.1. Classification (NCBI taxonomy): domain Eukaryota; kingdom Viridiplantae; phylum Streptophyta; class Zygnematophyceae; order Desmidiales; family Peniaceae; genus Penium; species Penium margaritaceum. The sequence goes on along the minus strand of SZWC01000155.1, from coordinate 412,376 downwards.
ATGACCTTCCAGGTACAAACAATGTTTAATACTGGTGGCTCGGTGTGGCTATTGTGCGCAATGCCTCGACAAAGTTGGCATGTGCCGCTGACCATGACCACAAATGTGTCCAACTGACTTTTACTTCTTTTGATCATAACACGAGTCAGCCACGGTCAGAGTGTCCAATTACAGTGCAGATGTACTAGGCATGATCTTGCAGGTTCAAACAAAGTAGAATTCTGGTGGCTCGGTGTGGCTATTGTGCGCAATGTCTTGACAAAGTTGGCATGTGCCACTGACCATGACCACAAATGTATCCAAGTGACTTTTACTTCAATTGATCATTACACAAGTCATCCACGGTCAGAGTGTCCAATCACAGTGTAGATGTACTAGGCATGATCTTACAGGTACAAACAAGGTAGAATACTTATGGCTCGGTGTGGCTATTGTGCGCAATGCCTTGACAAAGTTGCCATGTGCCACTGACCATGACCACAAAGTTTACTAAGTGACTTTAACTTCTATGAATCGTAACACGAGTCAGGCACGGTCAGAGTGCCCAATCACAGTGCACATCTAATATGCATGACCTTGCTGACGTAAAAAATTTAAAAAACCGGTGGCTTGGCATGGCTTATGTGCGCAATGCATTGACAAAGTTGTCATGTGCCACTGACCATGACCACAACGTTTGCCAAATACCTTAAATGACTATGAATCATAACACGAGTCAGCCACGGTCAGAGTGTCCAATCACAGTGCAGATGTACTAGGCATGATCTTTCAGATACAAACAAGGTAGAATACTGGTGGCTCGGTGTGGCTATTGTGCGCAATGTCTTTACAAAGTTGGCGTGTGCCACTGACCATAACCACAAATGTATCCAAGTGACTTTAACTTCTATTGATCATAACACGTGTCAGCCACGGTCAGAGTATTCAATCATAGTGCAAATTTACTAGGCATGATCTTGCAGGTACAAACAAGGTAGAATACTGGTGGCTTGGTGTGGCTATTGTTCGCAATGCCTTGACAAAGTTGGCATGTGCCACTGACTATGACCACAAATGTATCAAAGTGAATTTTACTTCTATTGATCATAACACAAGTCAGCCACGGTCAGACTGTCCAATCACAGTGCAGATGTATTAGGCATGATCATGCAGGTGCAAACAAGGTAGAATACTGGTGGCTTGGTGTGGCTATTGTGCGAAATGCCTTGACAAAGTTGGCATGTGCCACTGACCACGACCACAAAGTTTACCAAGTGACTTTAACTTCCACGAATCGTAACACAATTCAGCCACACTCAGATTTCCCAATCACAGTTCATATGTATTAGGCATGACCTTGTAGGTATAAACAAGGTAAAACACCGGTGGCTTGGCACGGCTACTATGAGCAATGCCTTGAAAAAGTAATCATGTGCCACTGACCATGACCTCAAAGTTTACCAAATACCTGACACGGAAATGAATCATAACACGTGTTAGCCACGGTCAGAGTGTCCAATCACAGTGCAGATATACTGGGTATGACCTTGCAGGCACAAACAAGGCAGAATACTGGTGGCTCGGTGTGGCTATTGTGTGCAATGCTTCGACAAAGTTGGCATGTGCCACTGACGATGACCACAAATGAATCCAACTGACTTTTACATATACTGATCATAACACGAGTCAGCCACGGTCAGAGTGTCCAATTACAGTGCATATGAACTAGGCATGATCTTGCAGGTTCAAACAAGGTAGAATGCTGGTGGCTCGGTGTGGCTATTGTGTGCAATGCCTTTGACAAAGTTGGCATGTGCCACTGACCATGACCACAAATACATCCAAGTGACTTTTATTTCTATTGACCATAACAAGAGTCAGACACGGTCAGAGTGTCCAATCACTGTGCAATGTACTAGGCATGATCTTGCATATACAAACAAGGTAGAATACTGGTGGCTCGCTGTGTCTATTTATGCTCAATGCCTTGACAAAGTTGGCATGTGCCACTGACCATGACCACAGATGTATCCAAGTGACTTTTACGTCTAGTGATCATAACACGAGTCAGCCATGGTCAGATTGTCCAATCACAGTGCATATGAACTAGGCATGATCTAGTAGGTACAAACAAGGTAGAATACTGGTGTCTCGGTCTGGCTATTGTGCGCAATGCCTTGACAATGTTTGCATGTGCCTCTGACCATGACCACAAAGTTTACCAAGTGACTTTAACTTCTACGAATCATAATACAAGTCAGCCACGGTCAGAGTACCCAATCACAGTGCATATCTAATATGAATAACCTTGCAGGTATAGATAGGGTAAAAAACCGGTCGCTTGGCACGGCTATTGTGCGCAATGCCTTGACAAAGTTTGCATGTGCCACTGACCATGCCCACAAAGTTTACCAAGTACATTAAACGGCTATGAATCATAACACGAGTCAGCCACGGTCAGAGTGTCCAATCACAGTGCAGATGTACTAGGCATGCTCTTGCAGGTGCAAACAAGGTATAATACTGGTGGCTCGGTGTGGCTATTGTACTCAATGCCTTGACAAAGTTGGCATGTGCCACTGACCATAACCACAAAGTTTACCAAGCGACTTTAACTACTAAGAATCGTAACACGAGTCAGCAACAGTCAGAGTGCCCAATCATAGTGCAGATGTACTATGCACGATCTTTCAGGTACAAACAAGGTAGAAAAGTGGTGGCTTGGTGTGGCTATTGTGCGCAATGCCTTGACAAAGTTGGCATGTGCCATTGATCATGACCACAAAGCTTACCAAGTGACTTTAACTTCTAAGACTCGTAACACGAGTCAGCCACCGTCAGAGTGCCCAATCACAGTGCACATCTAATGTCCATGACCTTGCAGGCATAAACAAGGTAAAACACTGATGGCTTCGCACAGCGTTTGTGCGCAATACCTTGACAAAGTTGGCATGTGCCACTGACCATGACCACAAATTTTACCAAGTACATTAAACAGCTATGAATCATAACACGAGTCAAGCACGGTCAGAGTGTCCAATCACAGTGCAAATATACTGGGCATGACCTTGCATGTATAAACAAGGTAGAATACAGGTGGCTTGGTGTGGCTATTGTGCGCAATGTCTTGACTAAGTTGGCATGTGCCACTGACCATGACCACAAATGCATCCAAGTGACTTTTACTTCTATTGATCATAACACGAGTCAGCCACGGTCAGAGTGCCCAATCACAGTGCAAATGTACTAGGCATGATCTTGCACGTGCAAACAAGGTAGAACACTGGTGGCCCGGTGTGGCTATTTTGCGCAATGCCTTGACAATGTTGGCATGTGCCACTGACCATGACCACAACGTTTTCCAATTGACTTTAACTTCTACGAATCGTAACATGAGTCAGCCACGGTTCGAGTGCCCAGTCACAGTGCACATCTAATATTCATGACCTTGTAGGTATAAACAAGGTAAAACACCGGTGGCTTGGCACGGCTATTGTGCGCAATGCCTTGACAATGTTGGCATGTGTTACTGACCATGAACACAAAGTATACCAATAACCTCACTCGGCTATGAATCATAACACGAGCCAGCCACGGTCAGAGTGTCCAATCACAGTGCAGGTGAACTGGGCATGATGTTTTAGGTACAAACAAGGTAGAATACAGCTGGCTCGGTGTGGCTATTGTGCGCAATGCCTTGACAAAGTTGTCATGTGCCACTTACCATGACCACAAATGTATCCAAGTGACTTTTACTTATATTGACCATAACAAGAGTCAGCCACAGTCAGAGTGTCCAATCACAGTGCAGATGTACTAGGCATGATCTTGCAGGTGTTAAAAAAGGTAGAATACTGGTGGCTTGGTGTGGCTATTGTGCGCAATGCCTTGACAAAGTTGGTATGTGCCACCGACCATGGCCACAAATGTATCCAAGTGACTTTTACTTCTATTGATGATAACACGAGTCAGCCACGGTCAGAGTGTCCAATTAAAGTGCAGATGTACTAGGCATGATCTTGCAGGTTCAAACAAGGTAGAATGCTGGTGGCTCGGTGTGGCTATTGTGCGCAATGCCTTAACAAAGTTGGCATGTGCCACTGACCATGACCACAAAGGTTACCAATTACCTTAAATGGCTATGAATCATAACACGAGTCAGCCACGTTCAGAGTGTCCAATCACAGTGCAGATATACTGGGCGTGACCTTGCAAGTATAAACAGGGTAGAATACTGGTGGCTCAGTGTGGCTATTCTGCGCAATGCGTTATCAAAGTTGGCATGTGCCACTGACCATGACCACAAATGTATCCAAGTGACTTTTACTTCTATTGATCGTAACACGAGTCAGCCACGGTCAGAGTGCCCAATCACAGTGCACATCTAATATGCATGACCTTTAAGGTATAAACAAGGTAAAACACCGGTGGCTTGGTACGGCTATTGTTCGCAATGCCTTGACAATTTTGGCATGTTGCAATGACCATGACCACAAAGTTTACCAAGTGAATTTAACTTCTACGAATCGAAACATGAGTCAGCCACAGTCAGAGTGCCCAATCATAGTGCACATCTTATATGCATGATTTTGTAGATATAAACAAGGCAAACAACCGGTGGCTTGGCACGGCTATTGTGCGCAATGCCTTGACAAAGTTGGCATGTGCCACTAACCATGACCACAAATGTATCCAAGTGACGTTTACTTCTATTGATCATAACACGAGTCAGCCACCCTCATAGTGTCCAATCACACTACAGATGTACTAGGCATGATCTTGCAGGTGCAAACCAGGTAGAATACTGGTAGCTCAGTGTGGCTATTGTACGCAATGCCTTGACAAAGTTGGCACGTGCCACTAACCATGACCACAAAGTTTACCAAGTTACTTTAACTTATACGAATCGTAACACGAGTCAGCAACAGTCAGAGTGCCCAATCACAGTGCAGATGTACTATGCACAATCTTTCAGGTGCAAACAAGGTAGAATAGTGGTGGCTTGGTGTGGCTATTGTGCGTAATTCCTTGACAAAGTTGGCATGTGCCACTGACCATGACCACAAAGCTTACCAAGTGACCTTAACTTTTTAAAATCGTAACATGAGTCAGCCACAGTCAGAGTGCCCAATCACAGTGCACATCTAATATGCATGACCTTGCAGGCATGAACAAGGTTAAAAACTGGTAGCTTGGCACGGCTTTTGTGCGCAATGCCTTGACAAAGTTGGCATGTGCCACTGACCATGACCACAAAGCTTACCAAGTGACCTTAACTTTTGAAAATCGTAACACGAGTCAGCCACAGTCAGAGTGCCCAATCACAGTTCACATCTAATATGCATGACCTTGCAGGTATAAACAAGGTGAAAAACTGGTGGCTTGGCACGGCTATTGTACGCCATGCCTTGACAAAGTTGGCATGTGCCACTGACCATGACCACAAAGGTTACCAATTACCTTAAATGGCTATGAATCATATTACGAGTCAGCCACATTCAGAGTGTCCAATCACAGTGAAGATATGATGGGCATGACCTTGCAGGTATAAACAAGGTAGAATGCTGGTGGCTCGGTGTGGCTATTCTGCGCAATGCCTTACCAAAGTTGGCATGTGCCTCTGACCATGACCACAAATGTATCCAAGTGATTTTTACTTCTATTGAACTACATGAGTCAGCCACGGTCAGAGTTTCCAATCACAGTGCAGATGTACTAGGCATAATCTTGCAGGTATAAACAAGGTGGAATACTGGTGGCTCGGTGTGGCTATTGTGCGCGATGCCTTGACGAAGTTGGCAAGTGCCACTGACCATGACCACAAAGGTCACCAATTACCTTAAATGGATATGAATCATAACACGAGTCAGCCACATTCAGAGTGTCCAATCACAGTGCAGATATACTCGGTATCATCTTACAGGTATAAAAAATGTAGAATACGGGTGGCTCGGTGTGGCTATTGTTCGCAATGCCTTAACAAAGTTGGCAGGTGCCACTGACCATGACCACAAATGTATCCAAGTGATTTTTACTTCTATTGAACTACATGAGTCAGCCACGGTCAGAGTTTCCAATCACAGTGCAGATGTACTAGGCATAATCTTGCAGGTATAAACAAGGTGGAATACTGGTGGCTCGGTGTGGCTATTGTGCGCGATGCCTTGACGAAGTTGGCAAGTGCCACTGACCATGACCACAAAGTTCACCAAGTACCTTAGACGGCTATGAATCATACCACGAGTCCGCCACGGTCAGAGTGTCCAATCACAGTGCAGATGTACTAGGCATGATCTTGCAGGTGCAAACAAGGTAGATTACTGGTGGCTCGGTGTGACTCTTGTGTGCAATTCCTTGACAAAGTTGGCATGTGCCACTGACCATGACCACAAAGTGTACCAAGTGACTTTAACTTCTACGAATTGTAACACGAGTCAGCCACAGTCTGAGTGCCCAATCACAGTGCACATGTAACATGCATGACCTTGTAGCTATAAACAAGGTAAAAAACCGATAACTTGGCACGGCAATTGTACGCCATGCCTTGACAAAGTTGGCATGTGCCACTGACCATGACCACAAAGGTCACCAATTACCTTAAATGGATATGAATCATAACACGAGTCAGCCACATTCAGAGTGTCCAATCACAGTGCAGATATGCTGGGCATGGCCTTGCAGGTATAAACAAGGTAGAATGCTGGTGGCTCGGTGTGGCTGTTCTGCGCAATGCCTTATCAAATTTAGCATGTGCCTCTGACCATGACCACAAATGTATCCAAGTGACTGTTACTTCTATTGATCGTATCACGAGTCAACCATGATCAGAGTGCCCAATCATTGTGCACATCTATTATGCATGACCTTTCAGGTACAAACAAGGTAAAACACCGGTGTCTTGGTACGGCTATTGTGCGCAATGCCTTGACAAATTTGGCATGTGTCACTGACCATGACCACAAAGTTTACCAAGTGACTTGAACTTCTACGAATCGTAACATGAGTCAGCCACAGTCAGAGTACCCAATCATAGTGCACATCTTATATGCATGACCTTGCAGATATAAACAAGGCAAAAAACCGGTGGCTTGGCACGGCTATTGTGCGCAATGCCTTGACAAAGTTGGCATGTGCCACTGACCATGACCACAAATGTATCCAAGTGACGTTTACTTATATTGATCATAACACAAGTCAGCCACGGTCAGAGTGTCCAATCACACTGCAGATGTGCTAGGCATGATCTTGCAGGTGAAAACAAGGTAGAATACTGGTGGCTCGGTGTGCCTGATGTGCGCAATGCCTTTACAAAGTTGGCATGTGCCACTGACCATGACCACAAATGTATCCAAGTGACTGTCACTTTTATTGATCATAACACGAGTCAGCCACGGTCAGAGTGTCTTATCACAGTGCAGATATACTGGGCATCATCTTACAGGTATAAACAAGGTAGAACAAGGGTGGCTCGCTGTGGCTACTGTGCGCAATGCCTTGACAAAGGTGGCATGTGCCACTGACCATGACCACAAATGTATCCAAGTGACTTTTACTTCTATTGATCATAGCAGGAGTCAGCCACGGATAGACTGTCCAATCAGAGTGCAGATGTACTAGGCATAATCTTGCAGGTATAAACAAGGTGGAATACTGGTGGCTCGGTGTGGCTATTGTGCGCAATGCCTTCAGTAAGTTGGCATGTGCCACTGACCATTACCACAAATGTATCCAAGTGACTTTTACTTATTTTGAACTACATGAGTCAGCCACGGTCAGAGTGTCTAATCACAGTGCAGATATACTGGGCATGACCTTACATGTATAAATGAATAGAATACTGGTGGCTCGGTGTGGCTATTGTGCGCGATGCCTTGACGAAGTTGGCAAGTGCCACTGACCATGACCACACAGTTCACCAAGTACCTTAAACGACTATGAATCATAACATGAGTCCGTCACGGTCAGAGTGTCCAATCGCAGTGCAGATATACTGGGCATGACCTTGCAGGTATAAAAAAGGTAGAATACTGGTGGCTCGGTGTGGCTATTGTGCGCAATGCCTTGACAAAGTTGGCATGTGCCACTAACCATGACCACAAATGTATCCAAGTGACTTTTACGTCTACCAGTTGTAACTTGAGTCAGCCAGAGTCAGAGTGCCCAATCACAGTGCAGATGTATGAGGCATGACCTTGCAGGTATAGACAAGGTAAACAACCGGTGGCTTGGCACGGCTATTGTACGCAATGCGTTGACAAAGTCGGCATGTGCCACTGACCATGACCACAAATTTTACCAAGTATTTTCAACGGATATGATTCATTACAAAAGTCAGACACGGTGAGAGTCTCCAATCAGAGTGCACATACACTGGGCATGACCTTGTCGGTACACACAGGATAGAATACTGGTGGCTTTCTGTGACTATTGTGCGCAATGCCTTGAAAAAGTTGGCACGTGCCACTGTCCATGACCACAAATGTATCCAAGTGACTTTTACTTCTGTTGATCATAACACGAGTCAGCCACGGTCAGAGTGTCCAATCACAGTGCAGATATACTCGAAATGACATTGCAGGTGTAAACAAGGTAGAATACTGGTGGCTCGGTGTGGCTATTGTGCGCAATGCCTAGACAAGTTGGCATGTGCCACTGACCATGACCCCAAAGTTTACCAAATACCTTAAACGGCTATGAATCATAACACGAGTCAGCCACGGTCAGAGTGTCCGATCACAATGCAGACTTACTAGGCATGATCTTGCAGGTAAAAACAAGGTAGAATACTGGTGGCTCGGTGTGGCTATTGTATGCAGTGCCTTGACGAAGTTGGCATGTGCCACTGACCATGACCACAAATGTATCAAAGTGACTTTTACTTCTATTGATCATAACACGAGTCAGCCACGGTCAAAGTGTCCAGTCATAGTGCAGATGTACTATGCATGTTCTTGCAGGAACAAGTAAGGTAGAATACTGGTGGCTCGGTGTGGCGATTGTGCGCAATGCCTTGACGAAGTTGGCATGTGCCACTGAGCATGACCACAAAGTTTACCAAGTGACTTTAACTTCTACGAACCGTAACACGAGTCAGCAATGGTCAGAGTGCCCAATCACAGTGCACATCTAGTATGCATGACCTTGCAGGTATAAACAAGGTAAAAAACTGATGGCTTGGCATGGCTAATGTGCGCAATGCCTCGACAAAGTTGGCATGTTCCACTGACCACGACCACAACGTTTACCAAGTACCTTAAATGGCTATGAATCATAACACGAGTCAGCCACGGTCAGAGTGTCCAATCACAGTGCAGATGTACTAGGCATGATCTTGCAGGTACAAACAAGGTAGAATACTGGCTTGGTGTGGCTATTGTGCGCAATGCCTTGACAAAGTTGGCATGTGCCACTGACCATGACCACAAATGTATCCCATTGACTTTTACTAATATTGATCATAACACAAGCCAGCCACGGTCAGAGTGTCCACTCACAGTGCAGATGTATTAGGCATGATCTTGCAGGTGCAAGAAAGGTAGAATACCGGTGGATCGGTGTGGCTATTGTGCACAATGCCTTGACAATGTTGGCATGTACCACTGACCATGACCACAAAGTTTACAAAGTGACTTTAACCTCTACAAATCGTAACACGAGTCAGCCACAGTCAGAGTGCCCAATCACAGTGCACATCTAATATGCATGACCTTGCAGGTATAAACAAGGTGAACCGGTGGCTTGGCACAGCTATTGTGCGCAATGCCTTGACAATGTTGGCATGTGCCACTGACCATGACCACAAAGTTTACCACGTACCTTAAACGGCTTTGAATCATAATACGAGTCAGCCACGGTCAGAGTTTCCAAGCAGAGTGCAGATATACTGGGCATGACCTTGCATGCATAAATAAGGTAGAATACTGGTGGCTCGGTGTGGCTATTGTGTGCAATGCCTTGACAAAGTTGGCATGTTCGACTGACCATGACCATAAATGTATCCAAGTGACTTTTACTTCTATTGATCATAACACGAGTCAGCAACGGTGAGAGTTTCCAATCATAGTACAGATGTACTATGCATAATCTTGCAGGTACAAACAAGGTAGAATACAGGTGACTTGGTGTGGTTTTTGTGCGCTATGCCTTGACAAAGTTGGAATGTGCCACTGACCATGACCACAAATGTATCCAAGTGACGTTTACCTCTATTGATTATAACATGAGTCAGCCATGGTCAGAATGTCCAATCACAGTGCAGACGTACTATGCATGGTCTTACAGGTGCAAATGAGATAGAATACTAGTGGCTCGGTGTGGCTATTGTGCGCAATGCCTTGACAAAGTTGGCGTGTGCCACTGACCATGACCACAACATTTTCCAAGTACCTTAAACGGCTATGAATCATAACACAAGTCAGCCACGGTCAGAGTGTCCAATCACAGTGCAGATATACTGGGCATGACCTTACATGTAGAAACAAGGTAGAATACTGGTGCTTCGGTTTGGCTATTGTGCACAATGCCTTGACAAGGTTGGCATGTGCCACTGACCATAACTACAAATGTATCCGAATGACTTTTACTTCTATTGATCATAACATGAGTCAACCACGGTCAGAGTGTCCAATCACAGTGCAGATATACTGGGCATGACCTTGCAGGTACAAACAATGTAGAATACGGGTGGCTTGGTGTAGCTATTGTGCGCAATGCCTTGACAAGGTTGGCATGTGCCACTGACCATGACCACAAATGTATCCAAGTGACTTTTACTTCTATTGATCATGACACGAGTCAGCCACGGTCATAGTGTCCAGTCACTGTGCAGATGTACTAGGCATGATCTTGCAGGTGCAAACAAGGTAGAATACTGGTAGCTCGGTGTGGCTATTGTGCAGAATGCCTTGACAATGTTGGCATGTGCCACTGACCATGACCACGAATATATCCAAGTGACTTTTACTTCTATTGATCATAACACGAGTCAGCCACGGTCAGAGTGTCCAATCACAGTGCACATGTACTAGGCATGAACATGCAGGTATGAACAAGGTAGAATACTGGTGGCTTGGCACGGCTACTGTGCACAATGCCTTGACAAAGTTGGCATGTGCCACAGACCATGACAACAAAGTTTACCAAGGGACTTGAACTTCTACAAATCATAACACGAGTCAGCCACGGCCAGAGTACCCAATCACAGTGCACATCTACTATGCCTGACCTTGTAGGTATAAAAAAAGGTAAAAAAACTGGTGGCTTGGCATGGCTATTGTGCGCAATGCATTGACAAAGTTGGAATGTGCCACTGACCATGACCACAAAGTTTACCAAGTGACTTTAACTTCTACGAATCATATCATGAGTCAGCCACGGTCGGAGTGTCCAATCACAGTGCAGATGTACTAGGCATGATCTTGCAGGTGCAAACAAGGTAGAATACTGGTGTCTCGGTGTGGCTATTGTGCGCAATGCCTTGACAAAGTTGGCATGTTCAAGTAACCATGACCACAAAGTTTACCAAGTGACTTTAACTTCTACGAATCATAACACGAGTCAGCCACAGTCAGAGTACCCAATTGCGGTGCACATCTAATATGCATGACCTTGCAGGTATAAAAAAGGTAACAAACCGGTGGCTTGGCACGGCTTTTGTGCGCAATGCCTTGACAAAGTTGTTATGTGCCACTGAGCAGGACCATAGCGTTTACCAAGTGACTTTAACTTCTACGAAACATAACACGAGTCAGCCACGGTCAGAGTGTCCAATCACAGTGCAGATGTACTAGGCATGATCTTGCGGGTGCAAACAAGGTAGAATACTGGTGGCTTGGTGTGGCCATTGTGCGCAATGCATTGACAAAGTTGGCATGTGCCACTGACCATAACCACAGAGTTTACCAATTGACTTCAACTTCTACGAATCTTAACACGAGTCAGCCACGGTCAGAGTACCCAATCACAGTGCACATCTAATATGCATAACCTTGTAGGTATAAGCAAGGTAAAAATCCGGTGGCTTGGCAGGGCTATTGTGCGCAATGCCTTCACAAAGTTGGCATGTGCCACTGACCATGACCAAAAAGCTTACCAAGTAAGTTTAACTTCTACGAATCATAACACGAGTCAGCCAGGATCAGAGTGTCCAATCACAGTGCAGATGTCCTAGGCATGATCTCACAGGTGCAAACAAGGTAAAATACTAGTGGCTCGGTGTGGCTATTGTGCGCAATGCCTTGACAAAGTTGGCATGTGCCACTAACCATGACCACAAAGTTTACCAAGTGACTTTCACTTCTACAATTCATAACACGAGTCAGCCATGGTCAGAGTACCCAATCATAGTGCAAATCTAATATGAATGACCTTGCAGGTATACACAAGGTAAAAATCCGGTGGCTTGGCATGGCTATTGTGCGCAACGCCTTGACAAAGTTGGCATGTGCCACTGACCATGACCACAACGTTTACCAAGTGACTTTAACTTCTACGAATCATAACACGAGTAAGCCATGGTCATAGTATCCAAACACAGTGCAGATGTACTTGGCATGATCTTGCATGTGTAAACAAGGTATAATACTGGAGGCTCGGTGTGGCCATTGTGCGCAATGCCTTGACAAAGTTGGCATGTGCCACTGACCATGACCACAAAGTTTACCAAGTGACTTTGACTTATACGAGTCATAACACGCGTCAGCCACTGTCAGATACCCAATCACAGTGCACATCTAATATGAATGACCTGGCAGGTATAAACAAGGTAAAAAACCGGTGGCTTGGAACGGCTATTGTGCGCAATGCCTTGACAGAGTTGGCATGTGCCACTGACGATGACCACAATGTTTACCAAGTGACTTTAACTTCTACGAATCATAACACGAGTCAACCATGGTCAGAGTGTCCAATCACAGTGCAGATGTACTAGGCATGATCTTGCAGGTGCAAAAAAGGTAGAATACTGGTGGCTCAGTGTGGCCATTGTGCGTAATGCCCTGAAAAAGTTGGCATGTGCCACTGACCATGACCACAAAGTTTACCAAGTGACTTTAACTTCTACGAATCATAACACAAGTCAGCCACGGTCAGAGTACCCAATCACAGTGCACATCTATTATGCATGACATTGCAGGTATAAACAAGGTAAAAAACCGGTGGCTTGGTATGGCTATTGTGCGCAATGACTTGACAAAGCTGGCAAGTGCCACTGATCATGACCACAAAGGTGACCAAATGACTTTAACTTATACAAATCATCACACAAGTCATCCACGGTCAGAGTGTCCAATCACAGTGCAGATGTACTAGGCATGATCTTGCAGGTGCAAACAAGGTAGACTACTGGTGGCTTGGTGTGGCTATTGTGTGCAATGCCTTGACAAAGTTGGCATGTGCCACTGACCATGACCACAAAGTTTACCAAGTGACTTTAACGTCTACGAATCATAACACGAGTCAGCCACAGTCAGAGTACCCAATCACAGTGCACATCTAATCTGCATGACCTTGCAGGTATAAACAAGGTAAAAAACCGGTGGCTTGCCACAGCTATTTCGCGCAATGCCTTGACAAAGTTGGCATGTGCCAATGACCATGACCACAAAGTTTACCAAGTGACTTTAACTGCTACGAATCATAACAAGAGTCAGCCACGGTCAGAGTGTCCAATCACAGTGCAGATGTACTAGGCATGATCTTGCATGTGCAAACAAAGAAGAATACTGGTGGCTCGTTGTGACTATTGCACGCAATGCCTTGACAAATTTGGCATGTGCCACTGACCATAACCACAAAGTTTACCAAGTGACTTAAACTTCTATGAATCATCACACGAGTCAGCCATGGTCAGAGTGTCCAATCACAGTGCAGATGTACTAGGAATGATCTTGTAGGTGCAAACAAGGTAGAATACTGGTGGCCCAGTGTGGCAATTGTGCGCAGTGCCTTGACAAAGTTGGCATGTGCCACTGACCATGACCACAATGTTTACCAAGTGATTTGAACTTCTACGAATTGTAACACGAGTCAGCTCTGGTCAGAATACCCAATCACAGTGCAGAAGTACTATGCGTGACCTTGCAGGTATGAACAAGGTAAAAAACCAGTGGCTTGACATGGCTATTGTGCGCAATGCCTTGACAAAGTTGGAATGTGCCACTGACCATGACCACAAAGTTTACCAAGTGACTTTAACTTCTACGAATCATAACACGAGTCGGCCACGGTCACAGTGTCCAATGACAGTGCAGATGTACTAGGCATGATCGTGTAAATGCAAACAAGGTAGAATACTGGTGGCTTGGTGTGGCTATTGTGCACAATGCCTTGACAAAGTTGGCATGTGCCACTGACCATGACCACAAAGTTTGCCAAGTACCTTTAACGGCTATGAATCATAACACGAGTCAGCCACGGTCAGAGTGTCCAATCATAGTGCAGATATAGTGGGCATGATCATGCAGGTATAAACCAGGAAGAATACTGGTGGCTCGGTGTGGCTATTGTGCGCAATGCCTTGACAAAGTTGGCATGTCCCACTGACCATGACCGCAATGTTTACCAAGTGACTTTAACTTATATGAAGCATAACACGAGTCAGCCACGGTCAGAGTGTCCAATTACAGTGCAGATATACTGGGCATGACCTTGTAGGTATAAACAAGGTAGAGTACTGGTAGCTTGGCGTGGCTATTGTGCGCAGTGCCTTGACAAAATTGGCATGTGCAACTGACTATGACCACAAATGTATCCAAGTGACTTTTACTTCTGTTGATCATAATACGAGTCACCCACGGTCAGAGTGTCCAATCACAGTGCAGATGTACTAGGCATGATTGTATAGGTTCAAGAAAGGTAGAATACTGGTGGCTCGGTGTAGCTACTGTGCGCAATTCCTTGACAAAGTTGGCATGTGCCACTGACCATGACCACAAAGTTTACCAAGTACCTTAAACGGCTATGAATCATAACACGAGTCAGCCACGGTCAGAGTGTCCAATACAGTGCAGATGTATTGGGAATGACCAATACATCTGAACTGTGATTGGACACTCCGACCGTGGCTGACTCGTGTTATGATCCATAGAAGTAAAAGTCACTTGGAAACATTTCTGTTCATGGTTAGTGGCACATGCTAACTTTGTCAAGGCATTGCGCACAATAGCCACACCGAGCCACTCGTGTTCTACTTTGTCTATACCTGTAAGCTCCTGCCCAATATATCTGCACTGTGATTGGACACTCTGACCGTGGGTGACTCATGTTATGATTCATAGCCGCTTAAGGTACTTGGTAAACGTTGTGGTCATGGTCAGTGGCACATGCCAACTTTGTCAAGGCATTGCGTACAATAGCCGTGCCAAGCCACTGGTTTAATACCTTGTTTATACCTGCAAGGTCATGCATATTAGATGTACACTGTGATTAGACACTCTGACCATGGCTGACTCGTGTTATGAATCGTAGAAGTTAAAGTCAATAGGTAAACTTTGTGGCCATGGTCAGTGGCACATGCCAACTTTATGTAGGAATTGCGCATAATAGCCACACCGAGCCACCAGTATTCTACCTTGTTTGAACCTGCAAGATCATTCTCAGTTTCTCTGCACTGTGATTGGACAATCTGACCATGACTGACTCGTGTTATGATCAATAGAAGTAAAAGTCACTTGCATACACTTGTGGTCATGATTAGTGGCACATGCCAAATGTTTCAAGGCATTGTGCACAATAGCCACACCGAGCCACCAGTATTCTACCTTGTTTGTATCTGCAAGGTCATGCCAAGTATATCTGCACATTGATCGGACACTCTGACTGTGACGGACTCATGTTATGATTCGTATAAGTTAAAGTCACTTGGTAACCTTTGTGGTCATGGTCAATGGCACATGCCAACATTGTCAAGGCATTGTGCACAATAGCCACACCAAGCCACTAGAATTCTACCTTGTTTGAACCAGCAAGATCATGCATAGTACATCTGCACTGTGATTGGACACTATGACTGGGCTGACTAGTGTTATGATCAATAGAATTAAAATTCACTTGGATACATTTGTGGTCATGGTCAGTGGCACATGCCAACTTTGTCAAGGCATTGCGCACAATAACCACACCGAGTCACCAGTGTTCTACCTTGTTTATACCTGGAAGGTCATGCCCAGTATATCTGCATTGTGTTTGGACACTCTGACCGTGGCTGACTCGTGTTATGATTCATAGCTGTTTAAGGTACTTGTGTCATAATACACTCACAATATCACAAATCTGCCCCAACTGAGACTCATACTCCACAAGTGCCCCTCCGCGGCAAAGCAAGGGCATACGAATCTTGGACACCTAAAACCTCTGTCGGTGACCAGCGCATCCCCGCGACGATGGCTCTACACAAGAACTGGTTCAGAGTTTCCCTGGCCGACACTTCACGAACGGCCGGTTGTTCGACAACGGTCATCCAGAACCAGCGCTCCGGACTTCGCTCCGCGCTCACGTGGCAGAGAAGCACTCTCATGCCCACGTACCAAAAACAGGCATAGCTGAACAACACCGGCGCACCACTCCAGGACTACGTGCCTCCACGACGTCCCGCATCTCTCTTGTTCGTGCCGAGTTGCAAAGCGGCTCCGCACCCTGCCTCCATGGCAGAAGCAGCCAAGCGGCTGCGGCACCACTTAGGCTATCGCCCCCCATAGTAGAGACTAGGACTGGTACTTAAGTAGTTCAATCCTCCTTGTAGTTTTTGCCTCTGTTATCAGCTATCTGCTCAAATCAATTGAGCTTGCCTCATCTTCCGCTACGCCTGCCATCACGGCTGTGGCCTCACTGTGTCATCTATTTGTCCACCTTCACAGCTCAGGCACTTGCATCCCTTGTTACCTTCATTCGCTTTTGTAGAAGTTAAAGTCACTTGGTAAACAATGTGGTCATGGTCAGTGGAAAATGCCAACTTTGTCAAGGCATTGCGCACAATAGCCACACCAAGCCACCAGTATTCTACCTTGTTTACCATGTAATATCATGCCTAATACATCTGCACTGTGATTGGACACTCTGACAGTGGCTGACTTGTATTATGATCAGTAGATGTAAAAGTCACTTGGATACATTTGTGGTCATGGTCAGTGGCGCATGCCAACTTTGTCAAGGCATTGCGCACAATAGTCACACTAAGCCACCAGTATTCTACCTTGTTTGTATATGCAAGGTCATGCCCGTTATATGTGCACTGTGATTGGACATTCTGACCGTGGCGGACTCGTGTTAAGATTCATAGCCGGTTAATGTACTTGGTAAACTTTGTGGTCGTGGTCAGTGGTATATGCGAACTTTTTCAAAGCATTGCGCACAGTAACCGTGCCAAGCCACCGGTTTTTGACCTTGTTTATACCTGTAAGGATATTCATAATACATCTGAACTGTAATTGGGCACTCTGACTGTGGCTGACTCGTGTTATGATTCGTATAAGTTAAAGTCACTTGGTAAACATTGTGTTCATGGTCAGTGGCACATGCCAACTTTGTCAATGCATTGCGTACAATAGTCACACCGAGCCACCAGTATTCTACCTTGTTTGTATATGCAAGGTCATGCCCGGTATATGTGCACTGTGACTGGACATTCTGACCGTGGCGGACTCGTGTTAAGATTCATAGCCGGTTAATGTACTTGGTAAACTTTGTGGTCATGGTCAGTGGTATATGCCAACTTTTTCAAGGCATTTCGCACAGTAGCCGTGCCAAGCCACCAGTTTTTGACCTTGTTTATACCTGTAAGGATATGCCTAATACATCTGAACTGTGATTGGGCACTCTGACTGTGGCTGACTCGTGTTATGATTCGTATAAGTTTAAGTCACTTGGTAAACATTGTGTTCATGGTCAGTGGCACATGCCAACTTTGTCAAGGCATTGCGCACAACAACCACACCGAGCCACCACTAGTCTGCCTTGTTTGGACACTCAGACCGTGGCTGACTCGTGTTGTGATTCATAGCCGTTTAAGGTACTTGGTAAACGTTGTGGTCATGGTCAGTGACATATGCCAACATTGTCAAGGCATTGCGCACGGTAGCCGTGCCAAGTCACCGGTTATTTACCTTGTTTATACCTGTAAGGTCATGCATATTAGATGTGCACTGTGATTGGGCACTCTGACCGTGGCTGACTCGTGTTACGAT
The DNA here is from genome assembly GCA_023375785.1 of Penium margaritaceum. Taxonomy (NCBI): domain Eukaryota; kingdom Viridiplantae; phylum Streptophyta; class Zygnematophyceae; order Desmidiales; family Peniaceae; genus Penium; species Penium margaritaceum. Next base: position 394,218 of record SZWC01000155.1, on the reverse strand, counting down.
TCGTAAAAGTTAAAGGCACGTGGTAAACTTTGTGGTCATGGTCAGTGGCACATGCCAACTTTGTCATGGCATTGCACACAATAGCCACATCGAGCCACCAGTATTCGACCTTGTTTGCACCTGCAAGATCATGCCTAGTACATCTGCACTGTGATTGGACACTCTGACCGTGGCTGACTTGTGTTATGGTCAATAGAAGTAGAAATCACTTGGATACATTTGTGGTCATGGTCAGTGGCACATGCCAACTTTTTCAAGGCACTGCACACAGTAGCCACACTGAGCCACCAGTTTTCTACCTTGTTTGTACCTGCAAGGTCATGCCCATTACATCTGCACTGTGATTGGACACCTTGACCATGGCTGAATCGTGTTATGATTCATAGCCGTTTAAGGTACCTGGTGAACTTTGTGGTCATGGTCAGTGGCACATGCCAACTTTGTCTTGGCATTGCACACAATAGCCACACCGAGCCACCGGTATTCTACCATGTTTGCACCTACAAGATCATGCCTAGTACATCTGCACTGTGATTGGACACTCTGACCGTGGCTTTTCGTGTTATGATGAATATAAGTAAAAGTCACTTGGATACATTTGTGGTCATGCTCAGTGGCACATGCCAACTTTGTCAAGGCATTGCACACAATAGCCAAACCGAGCCACCAGTATTCTACCTTGTTTATACTTGCAAGGTCATGCCCAGTATATCTGCACTGTGATTGGACACTCTGACCGTGGCTGACTTGTGTTATGATTTATAGCCGTTTAAGGTACTTGGTAAATTGTGTGGTCATGGTCAGTGGAACATGCCAACTTTGTCAAGGCATTGCGCAAAATAGCCGTGCCAAGCCACCGGTTTTCTACCTTGTTTATACCTGCAAGGTCATGCACTTTAGATGTGTACTGTGGTTGGACACTCTGACCATGGCTGACTCGTGTTACGGTTCGTAGAAGTTAAAGTGACTTGGTAAACGTTGTGGTCATGGTCAGTGGCACATGCCGCCTTTGTCTAGGCATTGCGCACAATAGCCACACCGAGCCACCAGTATTCTACCTTGTTTGTACCTGCAAGATCTAGCCTAGTACATCTGCACTGTGATTGGACTCTCTGACCGTGGCTGTCTCGTGTTATGATCAATATAAGTAAAAGACAATTGGATACATATGTGGTCATGTTCAGTGGCACATGCCAACTTTGTCAAGGCATTGTGCACAATAGCCGTGCCAAGCCACCGGTTTTTTACCTTGTTTATACATGCAAGGTCATGCATATTAGATGTGCACTGTGATTGGGCACTTTGACCGTGGCTGACTCGTGTTATGATCAATAGAAGTAAATGTCACTCGGATACACTTGTGGTCTTGGTCAGTGGAACATGCCAACTCTGTCAAGGCATTGCGCACAATAGCCACATCAAGCCACCAGTATTCTACCTTGTTTGTACCGGCAAGATCATGCCTATTACATCTGCACTATGATTGGACACTCTAACCGTGGCTGACTCGTGTTATGATGAATAGAAGTAAAAGTCACTTGGAAACATTTGTGGTCATGGTCTGTGGCACATGCCAACTTTGTCAAGGCATTGCGCACAATAGCCACACCGAGCCACCAGTATTCTACCTTTTTTATACCTGGAAGTTCATACCCAGTATATCTATACTGTGATTGGACACTCTGACCGTGGCTGACTTGTGTTATGATCAATAGAAGTAGAAGTCACTTGGATACATTTGTGGTCATGGTCAGTGGCACATGCCAACTTTGTCAAGGCATTGCGCACAATAGCCAATCGAGCCACAAGTATCCTACCTTGTTTGAACCTGCAAGATCATGCCTAGTACATCTGCACTGTGATTGGACACTTTGACCGTGGCTGACTCGTGTTATGATTCATAGCCATTTAAGGTACTTGGTAAACTTTGTGGTCATGGTCAGTGGCACGTGCCAACTTTGTCAAGGCATTGCGCACAATAGCCGTGCCAAGCTACCGGATTTTTACATTTTCTATACCTGCAAGGTCATGCATAGTACATCTGAACTGTGATTGGGCACATTGACTGTGGCTGACTTGTGTTACGATTCGTAGACGTTAAAGTCACTTGGTAAACTTTGTGGTCATGGTCAGTGGCACATGCCAACTTCATCAAGGCATTGCGCATAATAGCCACACTGAGCCACCAGTATTCTACCTTGTTTGCACCTGCAAGATCATGCCTAGTACATCTGTACTGTGATTGGACACTCTGACCGTGGCTGACTTGTGTTATGATCAAAAGAAGTCAAGGCCACTTGGATACATTTGTGGTCATGGTCAGTGGCACATGCCAACTTTGTCAAGGCATTGCACACAATAGCCACACCAAGCCACCAATATTATACCTTGTATCTACCTGCAAGGTCATGCCCACTAAATCTACACTGTGATGGGACACTCTGACCGTGGCTGACTCGTGTTAAGATTCATAGCCGTTTAATGTACTTGGTAAACGTTGTGGTCATGGTCAGTGGCACATGCCAACTTTGTCAAGGCATTGCGCACAATAGCCGTGCCAAGCCTCTGGTTTTTTACCTTGTTTATGCGTGCAAGGTCATGCATATTAGCTGTGCACTGTGACTGGGCATTCTGACTGTGGCTGACTCTTGTTACGGTTCGTAGAAGTTAAAGTCACTCGGTAAACTTTGGGGTCATGTTCAGTGGCACATTCCAACTTTGTCAAGGCATTGCGCAAAATAGCAACAACAAGCCACCAGTATACTACCTTGTTTACACCTGCAAGATCATGCCTACTACATCTGCACTGTGATTGGACTCTCTGACCGTGGCTGACTCGTGTTATGATCAATAGAAGTAAAAGTCACTTGAATACATTTGTGGTCATGGTGAGTGGCACATGCCAACTTTGTCAAGGCATTGCACACAATAGCCACACCGTGCCACCAGTATTCTACCCTGTTTATACCTGTAAGGTCATGCCCTGTATGTCTGCACTGTGATTGGACACTCTGACAGTGGCTGACTCGTGTTATGATTCATAGCTGTTTAAGGTACTAGGTAAACTTTGTTGTCATGGTCAGTGGCACATGCCAAATTTGTCAAGGCATTGTGCACAATAGCCGTGCCAAGCCACCGGTTCTTTACCTTGTTTATACGTGCAAGGTCATGCCTAGTACATCTGCACTGTGATTGGGCACTCTGACCGTGGCTGACTCGTGTTACGATTCGTAGAAGTTAAAGTCACTTGGTAAACTTTGTGGTCATGGTCAGTGGCACATGCCAACTTTGTCAAGGCATTGCGCACAATAGCCACACCGCGCCACCAGTATTGTACCTTGTTTGCACCTGCAAGATCATGCCTAGTACATCTGCACTGTGATTGGGCACTCTTACCGTGGCTGACTCGTGTTATGATCAATAGAAGTAAAACTCACATGGATACATTTGTGGTCATGGTCAGTGGCACATGCCAACTTTGTCAAGGCATTGCACACAATAGCCACACTGAGCCACCAGTATTCTAGCTTATACGTGCAAGGTCATGCCCAGTATATGTACACTGAGATTGGGCACTCTGACCGTGGCTGACTCGTGTAATGATTCATAGCCGTTTAAGGTACTTGGTAAACTTTGTGGTCATGGCAGTGGCACATGCCAACTTTGTCAAGGCGTTGCGTACGATAGCCGTGCCAAGCCACCGGTTTTTTACCTTGTTTATACCTGCAAGGTCATGCATATTAGATTTGCGCTATGATTGGGCACTCTGACCGTGGCTGACTCGTGTTACAATTTGTAGACGTTAATGTCACTTGGTAAACTTTGTGGTAATGGTCAGTGGCACATGCCAACTTTGTCAAGGCATTGCGCATAATAGCCACACCGAGCCACCAGTATTCTACCTTTTTTCAACCTGCATGATTAAGCCTACTATAGCTGCACTGTAATTGGACACTCTGACCGTGGCTGGCTTGTGTTATGATCAATAGAAGTAAAAGTCACTTTGAGGCATTTGTGGTCATGGTCAGTGGCACATGCCAACTTTGTCAAGGCATTGCGCACAATAGCCAAACCGAGCCACTAGTATTCCACCTTGTTTGCACCTGTACGATCATGCCTAGTACATCTGCACTGTGATTGGACAGTCTGACCGTGGCTGACTCGTGTTATGATCCAGAGAAGTAAAAGTCACTTGGATACATTTGTGGTCATGGTCAGTGGCACATGCCAACTTTGTCAAGGCATAGTGCAAAATAGCCACACCAAGCCACCAATATTCTACCTTGTTTGAACCTACAAGATCATGCCTAGTACATCCGCACTGTGATTGGACACTCTGACCGTGGTTGACTCGTGTTATGATTAATAGAAGTAAAAGTGAATTGGATACATTTGTCGTCATGGTCAGTGGCACATGACAACTTTGTCATGGTATTGCACACAATAGCCACACCGAGCCACCAGTTTTCTACCTTTCTAATACCTGTGAGGTCATGCCCAGTATATCTGCACTATGATTCGACACTCTGACCGTGGCAGACTCGTGTTATGAATCATAGCCATTTAAGGTTCTTGGTAAACTTTGTGGTCATGGTCAGTGGCACATGCCAACTTTGTCAAGGCATTGCGCACAGTAGCCGTGCCAAGCCACCAGTTTCTTACCTTGTTTATAACTGCAAGGTCATACCTAGTACATTCAAACTGTGATTGGGCACTCTGACTGTGGCTGACTCGTGTTACGATTCGTAGAACTTAAAGTCACTTGGTAAACTTTGCGGTCATGGTCAGTGGCACATGCCAACTTTGTCAAGGCATTGCGCACAAACGCTTTGCCAAGCCACCAGTTTTTTGCCTTGTTTATACCTACAAGGTCATGCCTAGTACATCTGAACTGTGATTGGGCACTCTGAACGTGGCTGACGCGTGTTATGTTTCGTATAAGCTAACATCACTTGGTAAGCTTTGTGGTCATGGTCAGTGGCACATGCCAACTTTGTCTGGTGATGATGAGGAGGGTGTCCGAAGGAGGAGGATGGAGGGTGCGGGCGGCAGAGGATGGTGGCGCGATGGGAAGCACGAGCGAGGCAACCGAGTGCTCCGCTAATCAGGAGAGTGACGGCTTGTTCCCCAGTTGGCCTGAGACCGACGGGCAGGAAGACCGGTGGTGTCCGATATCCTGGCAGCTAGAGGAAGTCGGTTGCAGCAAAGAAAGTCATATGGCGAGCAGGGGCACTGGCCCGCTGATGTCAGGAGAGTGACGGCTTGTTCCCCAGTTGGCTCGCAATGGGAGCAAGAAGACTGGAGGTGTCCGATGTCGTGACGGCGAGAGTTTCGCTGCTGCTGCTGATGACACGAGAAGACAGTGCGAGGATGCAACGCGACACAACGGATGCAAGGAGACTGATGCCGATGGGGAAGATGGAGCAGATGAGGTTGACAAGGGGAGAAGAGAATGGCGGAGGCACTTGCGACGACCGAGGTGATGAGAGGTAGCAGATGGCGGGCGGTAGGAAGCTTCTCGGAAGTTGACAGTAGGTGACGGCTTGGAAGCTGCTTGCGGCTGTTATGTTCGGCAGGTCACCATTTGTTGGCCACGGGTGCGGACTGGGCGCAGGGCTTCCTTAGGATGATGAGGCCGTCCTTCAGCGCAGGGAGCACTTCAAGCGGTGCTGCAGATGTCAGCTGCTGATGAAGTGGAGAAGTGCGAAGTGGTGGTAACAGTGGCGGATGCGGGCAGACTCAAGAGAGGACGTATTGGTGATGGCAGAGCGATGACTCGGTCCCCAGGAACCAGGTGATGTCGCCTGATGCTCTGATACCATGTCAGAAGAATGCAGGCATGAGAGCAGCAGTGGCAGAAGCAAGCAGAAGCATTGGAACAAGTACAAGGCCGTCACCAAAGTGACGTAAGCGAGAGCGGTCCCAAGGAGTTGGTCGCAGAGCTTGATAGGGGCTGAGATGAGGTAGAGAGAGGGAGAGGGAGTCTGAGAGTAAAATGAGTGATGACGGATTGCGGACTGAGTGAAGGAACGAGAGTGACAAAGCGAAGAGTTGAGAGCTGTGGGATGCTAGCAAAGGCAGGAGATGTGAAGTACGAGCAGAGCAAAGATACGGTGGCGAAGCCGTGGAACCAAAGCGGAACAGGACTGGCAGAATTGTTCTGGTTAACTTGAGGAAATCAATATACTCTGTATAAAAGGCAGAACAGAACTAACGAACGAGACTACGGCTTCTTGCCGCTAGCCGGACGCGGGTGACAGGTGTCACTTTATTAGGGGATGACTCGGTCAAATGTCTGTTGGTCGGTCGGTGACCATTGACGGATTCTTCGGAGATATCATCGAGGTGGTTCGTGCCGAAGTTGAACCTTTATTAAGAGTATTCCCTCGAACATCCCAGTGAGGTACCATCACCTGATTGTGGTCATCTTCGCTTTACTCTGACATAAACAAGATAGAATACTGGTGGCTCGGTGTGGCTATTTTGCGCAATGCCTTGACAAAGTTGGCATGTGCCATTGACCATGACCACAAAGTTTACCAAGTGACTTTAACTTCTACGAATCTTAATACAAGTCAGCCACGGTCAGAGTGCCCAATCACGGTGCACATCTCATATGCATGACCTTGCTGGTATACACAGGGTAAAAAACCGGTGGCTTGGCACGGCTATTGTGCGCAATGCCTTGACAAATCTGGCATGTGCCACTGACCATGACCACAAAGTTAGCCAAGTGACCTTAAGTTCTACGAATCGTAACATGAGTCAGCCACATTCAGAGTGCCCAATCACAGTGCACATCTAATATGCATGACCTTGCAGGTATAAAGAAGGTAGAAAACCAGTGTCTTGGCACGGCTATTGTGCGCAATGCCTTGACAAAGTTGGCATGAGCCAATGACCATGACCACACTGTTTACCAAGTACCTTAAACGGCTATGAATCATAACACGCGTCACCCACGGTCAGAGTGTCCAATCACAGTGCAGATGTACTAGGCATGATCTTGAAGGTGCAAACAAGGTAGAATATTGGTGGCTCGGTGTGGCTATTGTGCGCAATGCCTTGACAATGTTGGCATGCGCCACTGACCATGATCACAAAGTTTACCAAGTGACTTAAACTTCTACGAATCGTAACACGAGTCAGCCACGATCAGAGTGTCCAATCGTAGTTCACATCTAATATACATGACCTTTCTTGTATAAACAAGGTAAAACACCGGTGGATTGGCATGGCTATTGTGCGCAATGCCTTGACAAAGTTGGCAAGTGCCACTGACCATGACCACAAAGTTTACCAAGTACATTAAACGGATATGAATTATTACACGTGTCAGCCACAGTCAGAGTGTCCAATCACAGTGCAGATATACTGGGCATGACCTCACAGGTATGAACAAGTTTGAATACTGGTGGCTCGGTGTGGCTATCGTGCGCAATGCCTTGACAAAGTTGGCATGTGCCACTGACCATGACCACTAATGTATCAAAGTGACGTTTACGTCTATTGGTCATAACACGAGTCAGCCACGGTCAGAGTGTCCAATCACAGTGCAGATGTATTAGGCATGATCTTGCAGGTGCAAACAAGGTAAAACACCGGTGGCTTGGTGTGGCTATTATGCGCAATGCCTTAACAAAGTTTGCATGTGCCGCTGACCACGAACACAAAGTTTACCAAGTGTCTTCTACTTCTACGAATCGTAACACAAGTCAGCCATGGTCAGAGTGCCCAATCACAGTGCACATCTAACATGCATGATTGTGCAGGTATAAACAAGGTAAAAAACCGGTGGCTTGGCACGGTATTGTGCGCAATGCATTGACAAAGTTCGCATGTGCCACTGACCATGATCACAAAGTTTACCAAGTGACTTTAACTTATACGAATCGTAACACGACTCAGCTACATTCAGAGTGCCCAATCACAGTGCACATCTAATATGCATGACATTGCAGGTATAAACAAGGTAAAAGACCGGTGGCTTGGCACGACTATTGTGCGCAATGCCTTGACAAAGTTGGCATGTGCCACTGACCATGACCACAAAGTTTACCAAGTACCTTAAACAGCTATGAGTCATAACACGAGTCAGCCACGATCAGAGTGTCTAATCTCAGTGCAGATATACTGGGCATGACATTACAGGTATAAACAAGGTAGAATACTGGTAGCTCGGTGTGGCTAGTGTGTGCAATGCCTTGACAAAGTTGGCATGTGCCACTGACCATGACCACAAGTGTATCCAAGTGACATTTGCTTCTATTGATCATAACATGAGTCAGCCACAATCAGAGTGTCCAATCACAGTGCACATGAACTGGGCATGATCTTGCAGGTACAAACAAGATATAATATTGGTGGCTCGGTGTAGCTATTGTGCGCAATGCCTTGACAAAGTTGGCATGTGCCACAGACCATGACCACAAAGTTTACCAAGTGACTTTAACTTCTACGAATCGTAACACGAGTCAGCCACAGTCATAGTGCCCAATCACAGTACACATCTAACATGCATGACCGTGTAGGTATACACAAGTTAAAAAACCAGTGTCTTGGCACGACTATTGTGCGCAATGCCTTGACAAAGTTGGCATGTGCCACTGACCATGACCACAAAGTTTACCAGGTACCATAAACGGCTATGAATCATAACATGAGTCAACCGCAGTCAGAGTTTCCAATCACAGTGCACATATATTGGGCATGACCTTGCACGTATATGCTATAATGCAAGTGGCTCGGTGTGGCTATTGTGCGCAATGCGTTGACAAAGTTGGCATGTGCCACTGACCATGACCACAAATGTATCCAAGTGAGTTTTACTGCTATTGATCATAACACGAGTCAGCCATGGTCAGAGTGCCGAATCACAGTGCAGATGTACTAGGCAGGATCTTGAAGGTACAAACAAGGTAGATTACTGGTGGCACGGTGTGGCTATTGTGTGCAATGCCTTGACAAGGTTGGCATGTGCCATTGACCATGACCACAAAGTTTACTAAGTGACTTTAACTTCTACGAATCATTACACGAGTCAGCCACGGTCATAGTACCCAATCAGAGTGCACGTCTAATATACAGTGTCCAATCACAGTGCAGATATACTGGGCATGACCTCACAGGTAAAAACAAGGTAGAATACTGGTGGCTCGGTGTGGCTATTGTCACAATGCCTTGATAAATTGGCATGTGCCACTGACCATGACCACAAAGTTTACCAAGTGACGTTTACGTCTATTGATCATAATACAAGTCAGCCACCGTCAGAGTGTCCAATCACAGTGCAGATGTATTAGGGCATGATCTTGCAGGTGCAAACAAGGTAAAACACCTGTGCCTTGGTGTGGCTAGTGTGCGCAATGCCTTGACAAATTGGCATGTGCCACTGACCATGACCACAATGTTTACCATGTGACTTTAACTTCTAGGAATCATAAGACAAGACAGCCACGGTCAGAGTGCCCAATCACAGTGCACATCTAATGTGCATGACCTTACAGGTATACACAAGGTACAAAACCGGTGGCTTGGCACGGCTATTGTGCGCAATGCCTTGACAAAGTTGGCATGTGCCACTGACCATGACCACAAAGTTTACCAAGTGACTTTAACTTCTACGAATTGTAACACGAGTCAGCCACATTCAGAGTGCCCAATCACAGTGCACATCTAATATGCATGACCTTGCATGTATATAGAAGGTAAAAACCCGTTGGCCTGGCACGGCTATTGTGCGCAATGCCTTGACAAAGTTGGCATGTGCCACTGACCATGACCACATTGTTTACTAAGTACCTGAAACGGCTATGAATCACAACACGCGTCACCCACGGTCAGAGTGTCCAATCACAGTGCAGATGTACTAGGCATGACCTTGAAGGTGCAAAAAAGGTAGAATACAGGTGGCTCGGTGTGGCTACTGTGCGCAATGCCTTGACAGAGTTGGAATGTGCCACTGACCATGATCACAAAGTTTACCAAGTGACTTTAACCTCTACGAATTGTAACACAAGTCAGCCACGGTCAGAGTGCCCAATCATAGTACACATGTAATATGCATGACCTTGCTGGAATAAACAAGGTAAAAAACCGGTGTCTTGGCATGACTATTGTGCGCAATGCCTTGACAAAGTTGGCATGTGCCACTGACCATGACCACAAAGTTTACCAAGTACATTAAACGGCTATGAATTATAACACGAGTCAGCCACGGTCAGAGTGTCCAATCACAGTGCAGATGTACTAGGCATGATCTTGAAGGTGCAAAGAAGGTAGAATACTGGTGGCTCGGTGTGGCTATTGTGCGCAATGCCTTGACAAAGCTGGCATGTGCCACTGACCATGACCACAAAGGTTACCAAGTGACTTTAACTTCTACGAATCGTAACACGAGCCAGCCACATTCAGAGTGCCCAATCACAGTGCATATCTAATATGCATGACCTTGCAGGTATAAAAAAGGAAAAAAAAACCGGTGGCTTGGCACGGCTATTGTGCGCAATACCGTGACAAAGTTGGTATGTACCACTGACCATGACCACACTGTTTACCAAGTACCTTAAACGGCTATGAATCATAACACGCGTCACCCACGGTCAGAGTGTCAAATCACAGTGCAGATGTACTAGGCATGATCTTGAAGGTGCAAAGAAGGTAGAATACTGGTGGCTCGGTGTGGCTATTGTGCGCANTTGGCATGTGCCACTGACCATGACCACAAAGTTTACCAAGTATATTAAACGGCTACGAATTATAACACGAGTCAGCCACGGTCAGAGTGTCCACTCACAGTGCAGAGACACTGGACATGACCTTACAGGTATGAACAAGGTAGAATACTGGTGTCTTGGTGTGGCTATTGTGCGCAATGCCTTGACAAAGTTGGCATGTGCCACTGACCATGACCACATCTGTATCCAAGTGACGTTCCGTCTATTGATCATGACACGAGTCAGCCACGGTCAGAGTGTCCAATCACAGTGCAGATGTACTAGGCATGATCTNACCACTGACCATGACCACACTGTTTACCAAGTACCTTAAACGGCTATGAATCATAACACGCGTCACCCACGGTCAGAGTGTCAAATCACAGTGCAGATGTACTAGGCATGATCTTGAAGGTGCAAAGAAGGTAGAATACTGGTGGCTCGGTGTGGCTATTGTGCGCGATGCCCTGACAAAGTTGGCATGTGCCACTGACCATAATCACAATGTTTACCAAGTGACTTCAACTTCTACGAATCGTAACACGAGTCAGCCAAGGTCAGAGTGCCCAATCATAGTACACGTCTAATATGCATGACCTTGCTGATACAAACAAGGTAAAAAACTGGTGGCTTGGCACAGCTATTGTGCGCAATGCCTTGACAAAGCTGGCATGTGCCACTGACCATGACCACAAAGTTTACCAAGTAGATTAAACGGCTTTGAATTATAACACGAGTCAGCCACGGTCAGAGTGTCCAATCACAGTGCAGATATATTGGGCATGACCTCACAGGTATAAACCAGGTAGAATACTGGTGGCTCGGTGTGGCTATTGTGCGCAATGCCTTGATAAAGTGGCATGTGCCACCGACCATGACCACAAAGTTTACCAAGTGACGTTTACCTCTACTGATCATAACACGAGTCAGCCACAGTCAGAGGGCCCAATCACAGTTCAGATGTACTAGGCATGACCTTGCAGGTATAAACAAGGTAAGAAGTGGTGGCTTGGCACGCCTATTGTGCGCAATGCCTTGACAAAGTTGGCATGTGCCACTGACCATGACCACATCTGTATCCAAGTGACGTTCCGTCTATTGATCATGACACGAGTCAGCCACGGTCAGAGTGTCCAATCTCAGTGCAGATATATTGGGCATGACCTCACAGGTATAAACCAGGTAGAATACTGGTGGCTCGGTGTGGCTATTGTCACAATGCCTTGATAAATTGGCATGTGCCACTGACCATGACCACAATGTTTACCATGTGACTTTAACTTCTAGGAATCATAAGACAAGACAGCCACGGTCAGAGTGCCCAATCACAGTGCACATCTAATATGCATGACCTTACAGGTATACACAAGGTAAAAAACCGGTGGCTTGGCACGGCTATTGTGCGCAATGCCTTGACAAAGTGGGCATGTGCCACTGACCATGACCACAAAGTTTACCAAGTATATTAAACGGCTACGAATTATAACACGAGTCAGCCACGGTCAGAGTGTCCAATCTCAGTGCAGATATATTGGGCATGACCTCACAGGTATAAACCAGGTAGAATACTGGTGGCTCGGTGTGGCTATTGTCACAATGCCTTGATAAATTGGCATGTGCCACTGACCATGACCACAATGTTTACCATGTGACTTTAACTTCTAGGAATCATAAGACAAGACAGCCACGGTCAGAGTGCCCAATCACAGTGCACATCTAATATGCATGACCTTACAGGTATACACAAGGTAAAAAACCGGTGGCTTGGCACGGCTATTGTGCGCAATGCCTTGACAAAGTGGGCATGTGCCACTGACCATGACCACAAAGTTTACCAAGTATATTAAACGGCTACGAATTATAACACGAGTCAGCCACGGTCAGAGTGTCCAATCACAGTGCAGATGTACTAGGCATGATCTTGCAGGTGTAAACAAGGTAAAACACTTGTGGCTTGGTGTGGCTATTGTGCGCAATGCCTTGACAAAGTTGTCATGTGCCACTGACCAACACCACAAAGTTCACCAAGTGACTTTAACTTCTACGAATCGGAACACAAGTCAGCCATGGTCAGAGTGTCCAATCGTTGTGCACATCTAACATGCATGACCTTGCAGGTATAAACAAGGTAAAAAACCGGTGGATTGGCACGGCTATTGTGCGCAATGCCTTGACAAAGTTGGCATGTGCCAATCTTGATGAACACAAAGTTTACCAAGTGACTTTAACTTATACGAATTGTAACACGAGTCAGCCACATTCAGAGTGCCCAATCACATTGAACATCTAATATGCATTACCTTTCAGGTATAGAAAAGGTAAAAGACCGGTGGCTTGGCAGGACTATTGTAAGCAATGCCTTGACAAAAGTGGCATGTGCCACTGACCATGATCAAAACGTTTACCAAGTACCTTAAACGACTATGAATCATAACTTCTACGAATCGTAACACAAGTCAGCCACGGTCAGAGTGCCCAATCACAGTGCACATCTAATATGCATGACCTTACAGGTATACACAATGTAAAAAACCGGTAGCTTGGCACGGCTATTGTGCGCAATGCCTTGACCAAGTTGGCATGTGCCACTTACCATGACCATAAAGTTTACCAAGTACCTTAAACGGCTATGAATCATAACACGAGTCAGCCACGGGTAGATTGTCCAATCACAGTGAAGATATAATGGGCATGACCTTGCAGCTATGAACAAGGTATAATACTGGTGGCTCGGTGTGGCTATTGTGTGCAATGCCTTGACAAATTTGGCATGTGCCACTGACCATGACCATAAATGTATCCAAGTGACTTTTACATATATTGATCATTATACAAGTCAGCTACGGTCAGAGTGTCCAATCGCCCTGCAGATGTACTAGACATGATCTTGAAGGTTCAAACAAGGTAGAATACTGGTGGCTCGGAATGGCTACTGTGCGCAATGCCTTGACAATGTTGGCATGTGCCACTGACCATGATCACAAAGTTTACCAAGTGACTTTAACTTCTACGAGTGGTAAGACGAGTCAGCCACGGTCAGAGTGCCCAATCACAGGGCACATCTAATATGCATGACCTTACAGGTATACACAAAGTAAAAAACCGGTAGCTTGGCACGGCTATTGTGCGCAATGCCTTGACAAAGCTGGCATGTGCTACTGACTATGACCACAACGTTTACAATGTGACTTTAACTTCTACGAATCGTAACACGCGTCAGCCAAATTAAGAGTGCCCAATCACAGTGCACATCTAATATGCATGACCTTACAGGTATACACAAAGTAAAAAACCGGTAGCTTGGCACGGCTATTGTGCGCAATGCCTTGACAAAGCTGGCATGTGCTACTGACTATGACCACAACGTTTACAATGTGACTTTAACTTCTACGAATCGTAACACGCGTCAGCCAAATTAAGAGTGCCCAATCACAGTGCACATCTAATATGCATGACCTTACAGGTATACACAAAGTAAAAAACCGGTAGCTTGGCACGGCTATTGTGCGCAATGCCTTGACAAAGCTGGCATGTGCTACTGACTATGACCACAACGTTTACAATGTGACTTTAACTTCTACGAATCGTAACACGCGTCAGCCAAATTAAGAGTGCCCAATCACAGTGCACATCTAATATGCATGACCTTACAGGTATACACAAAGTAAAAAACCGGTAGCTTGGCACGGCTATTGTGCGCAATGCCTTGACAAAGCTGGCATGTGCTACTGACTATGACCACAACGTTTACAATGTGACTTTAACTTCTACGAATCGTAACACGCGTCAGCCAAATTAAGAGTGCCCAATCACAGTGCACATCTAATATGCATGACCTTACAGGTATACACAAAGTAAAAAACCGGTAGCTTGGCACGGCTATTGTGCGCAATGCCTTGACAAAGCTGGCATGTGCTACTGACTATGACCACAACGTTTACAATGTGACTTTAACTTCTACGAATCGTAACACGCGTCAGCCAAATTAAGAGTGCCCAATCACAGTGCACATCTAATATGCATGACCTTACAGGTATACACAAAGTAAAAAACCGGTAGCTTGGCACGGCTATTGTGCGCAATGCCTTGACAAAGCTGGCATGTGCTACTGACTATGACCACAACGTTTACAATGTGACTTTAACTTCTACGAATCGTAACACGCGTCAGCCAAATTAAGAGTGCCCAATCACAGTGCACATCTAATATGCATGACCTTACAGGTATACACAAAGTAAAAAACCGGTAGCTTGGCACGGCTATTGTGCGCAATGCCTTGACAAAGCTGGCATGTGCTACTGACTATGACCACAACGTTTACAATGTGACTTTAACTTCTACGAATCGTAACACGCGTCAGCCAAATTAAGAGTGCCCAATCACAGTGCACATCTAATATGCATGACCTTACAGGTATACACAAAGTAAAAAACCGGTAGCTTGGCACGGCTATTGTGCGCAATGCCTTGACAAAGCTGGCATGTGCTACTGACTATGACCACAACGTTTACAATGTGACTTTAACTTCTACGAATCGTAACACGAGCCAGCCACATTCAGAGTGCCCAATCACAGTGCACATCTAATATGCATGACCTTACAGGTATACACAATGTAAAAAACCGGTAGCTTGGCACGGCTATTGTGCGCAATGCCTTGACAAAGTTGGCATGTGCTACTGACTATGACCACAACGTTTACAAAGTGACTTTAACTTCTACGAATCGTAACACGCGTCAGCCAAATTAAGAGTGCCCAATCACAGTGCACATCTAATATGCATGACCTTGCTGGTATAAACAAGATAAAATACCGGTGGCTTGGCACGGCTACTGTGCGCAATGCCTTGACAAAGTTGGCATGTGCCACTGACCATGACGACACTGTTTACCAAGTGCCTTAAATGGCTATGAATCATAACACGCGTCACCCACGGTCACAGTGTCCAATCACAGTGCAGATGTACTAGGCATGAACTTGCAGGTGCAAACAAGGTAGAATACGGGTGGCTCGGTGTGGCTTTTGTGGGCAATGCCTTGACAAAGTTGGCATGTGCCACTGACCATGACCACAAATGTATCCAAGTGATTTTTACATCTATTGATCATAACACGAGTCAGCCACGGTCAGAGTGTCCAATCAAAGTGCAGATGTACTAGGCATGATCTTGCAGGTTCAAACAAGGTAGAATACGGGTGGCTTGGAATGGCTATTGTGCGCAATGCCTGGACAATGTTGGCATGTGCCACTGACCATGACCACAAAGTTTACCAAGTGACTTTAACTTCTACGAATTGTAACACGAGTCAACCACGGTCAGAGTGCCCAATCACAGTGCACATCTAATATGCATGACCTTGCAGGTATAAACAAGGTAAGAAGTGGTGGCTTGGCACGCCTATTGTGCGCAATGCCTTGACAAAGTTGGCATGTGCCACTGACCATGACCACAAAGTCTACCAAGTGACTTTATCTTCTACAAATCGTAACACGAGTCAGCTACAGTCAGAGTGTCCAATCACAGTTCAGATGTACTAGGCATGACCTTGCAGGAATAAACAAGGTAAAAAACCGGTGGCCTGGCACGACTATTGTGCGCAATGCCTTGACAAAGTTGGCATGTGCCACTGACCATGACCACAACGTTTACCACGTACCTTAAACGGCTATGACTCATAACACGAGTCAGCCACGGTCAGAGTGTCCAATCACAGTGCAGATGTACTAGGCATGATCTTGCAGGTACAAACAAGGTAGAATGCTGGTGGCTTGGTGTGGGTATTGTGCGCAATGCCTTGACAAAGTTGGCATGTGCCCCTGACCATGACCACAAATATATCCAAGTGACTTTTACTTCAATTGATCATAACACGAGTCAGCCACGGTCAGAGTGTCCAATCACAGTGCAGATGTACTAGTCATGATGTTGCAGGTACAAACAAGGTAGAATACTGGTGTCTCGGTGTGGCTATTTTGTGCAATGACTTGACAAAGTTGGCATGTGCCACTGACCATGACCACAAAGTTTACCAAGTGACCTTAACTTATACGAATGGTAACACAAGTCAACCATGTTCAAAGTGCTCAATCACAGTGCACATCTAATATGCATGACCTTACAGGTATACACAATGTAAAAAACCGGTGGCTTGGCACGGCTATTGTGCGCAATGCCTTGACAAAGTTGGCATGTGCCACTGACCATGACCACAAAGTTTACCAAGTGACTTCAACTTCTACGAATCGTAACACGAGTCAGCCACACTCAGAGTGCCCAATCATAGTGCACATATAACATGCTTGACCTTGCAGGTATGAAGAAGGTTAAAAACTGGTGGCTTGGCACGGCTATTGTGCGCAATGTCTTGACAAAGTTGACATGTGCCACTGACCATGACCACACTGTTTACCAAGTACCTTAAACGGCTACGAATCATAACACGCGTCACCCACGGTCAGAGTGTCCAATCACTGTGCAGATGTACTAGGCATGATATTGAAGGTGCAGAAAATGTAGAATACTGGTGGCTCGGTGTGACTATTGTGCGGAATGCCTTGACAAAGTTGGCATGTGCCACTGACCATGATCACAAAGTTTTCCAAGTGACTTTAACCTCTACGAATCGTAAGACAAGTCAGCCACGATCAGAGTGCCCAATCATAGTACACATCTAACATGCATAACCATACTGGTATAAACAAGGTAAAAAACCGGTGGCTTGGCACGGCTATTGTGCGCAATGCCTTGACAAAGTTGGCATGTGCCACTGACCATGACCACAAATTTTACAAAGTACATTAAACCGCTATGAATTATGACACAAGTCAGCCACGGGCAGAGTGTCCAATCACAGTGCACATATACTGGGAATGACCTTACAGGTATAGACAAGGAAGAATACTCGTGGCTCGATGTGGCTATTGTGCGCAATGCCTTAACAAATTGGCATGTGCCACTGACCATGACCACGAAGTTTACCAAGTGACTTTAACTTAACGAACCGTAACACAAGTCAGCCACGGTCAGAGTGCCCAATCACAGTGCACACCTAATATGCATGACCTTGGAGGTATACACAAGGTAAAAAACCAGTGGCTTGGCACGGCTATCGTGCGCAATGCCTCGACAAAGTTGGCATGTGCCTCTGACCATGACCACAACGTTTACCAAGTGACTTTAACTTCTACGAATTGTAACACGAGTCAGCCACATTCGGAGTGCCCAATCACAAGGCACATGTAATATGCATGACCTTGCACATATAAAGAAGGTAAAAAACCAGTGGCTTGGCACGGCTATTGTGCGCAATGCCTTGACAAAGTTGGCATGTGCCACTGACCATGACCACAAANTAGAATACTGGTGGCTCGGTGTGGCTATTGTGCGCAATGCCTCGACAAAGTTGGCATGTGCCACTGACCATGAGCACGAAGTTTACCAAGTGACTTTGACTTCTACGCATCATAACACGAGTCAGCCACGGTCAGAGTACCCAATCACAGTTCAGATGTACTAGGCATGACCTTACAGGTATAAACAAGGTAAAAAACCGGTGGCTTGACACGGCTATTGTGCGCAATGCCTTGACAAAGTTGGCATGTGCCACTGACCATGACCACAAAGTTTACCAAGTACATTAAACGGCTACGAACTATAACACGAGTCAGCCACGGTCAGGGTGTCCAATCATAGTGCAGACATACTGGACATGACCTTACAGGTATAAACAAGGTAGAATACTGGTGGCTCGGTGAGGCTATTGTGGGCAATGCCTTGACAAAGTTGGCATGTGCCACTGACCATGAGCACAAAGTTTACCAAGTGACTTTGACTTCTACGCATCATAACAGGAGTCAGCCACGGTCAGAGTACCCAATCACAGTTCAGATGTACTAGGCATGACCTTACAGGTATAAACAAGGTAAAAAACCGGTGGCTTGACACGGCTGTTGTGCGCAATGCCTTGACAAAGTTGGCATGTGCCACTGAATGTTGGCACTAGTGGGTGTGGAGGCACCATGAAGGATACCTAGCTCTTGATGATGCACTCTACCAATGTTTGGGACAGCCAATGGACACCAATGGTGAAGAGTGTGGAGCACAAGGATCACGGATGTGAGTGGGCAGAACACGTCGCATTCAGTAGAACTGAATCGAAGCACGTTTTTGTTACTGAGCACAGTGAGATTATATCTGATCCTTATGGCATTTGATCTAAGCTTTCCAACGCATCCAAGCACGCCCACATCGGAGCAGTAGAGTCCCTGCTACGGCCATCAAAGTAACCCTTGGTGGAGCCGCCCACCTTGCCTTGCACACTAGGCAACGGGAGGCGCTTCGACGATGACCCGTCGAAGCGCTCTTCCTTGCCCAGAAGTAAAGAAGAAGTTCATTCTGGTCAAGGAGAGTCCTCTGGTTGCTTCTTTTATGGCCCAGGTGCATTTGGAGCTCGCTGGAGTTGAACTCGGATCACCGGCGGTGTATTATCCCGCCACCCATGGCGGGTACCAGATTCCACCCGCCCAACACCCGAATTCGGGCCAGGCTAACTTTCTGAATACTCACTCAAATCGAGCGATTCAAAGCTCGATTTTGCATGGAACAATCCAAGGAATCCAAATCTAAAGTCTGATCAGGTGTTCGACCACTCTCCAGTGGTCAAACTAGGGACCACAATCAACGGCTCTCATGGCAAGGGGCACACCATGTCAACAATCTCCTCCTTGCACCGCAGCCTTGATACCCTGTCCTTGGGACCTGCAACATTTCAAACCTTACAGCGCATACCGAGCTCTATGTAGCTCGCGTCGTGCCTGTCCTTGGGCTGGGCCTTAGTCATGGCGTCGGCAAGCATGCGCTTAGTGCCACAATGCACAATAGCCGGGTCTCCCTTCACCACCAAGTCCCGGGCGTAGTGATGCCGGATCTCGATGTGCTTGGTCCTCCTGTTCAGCACTGGGTTCTGGGTCAGGCTGATGACACTCATGTTGTCCACATTGAGTACCGCCAGCTTCTTTTGCGGCACGCCGNGCCACAGCCACGCCGCCTCCTTTGTGGCTTCCGCGAGTGCGATGTACTCCGCTTCGGTGCTGGACAGCGCCACGCAGTCCTGCTTTCTGCTTACCCATGAAACTGCTGCACCACCAAGCACAAACACGTACCCCGACGTTGATTCTCTGTCATCCACGTCACCAGCTCAGTCGGCATCGTAGTAGCCAACCAACTCGAGGGAGTCGTCACGCGCTCCCCCTCCAAACACGAGTCGCGATTGTTTTGTCGCCTTGAGTTAGCGGATGATCCGCTTCACCTCTTGTCAATACAGCGGCCCCGGGTCAGCAACATACCGGCTCACTTTGCCCTCCGCAAAGGCCAGGTCGGGCCGCGTCGCTACCATGGCGTACATGATGCTCCCCACTACAGACTGGTATGGTACACCTGCCATCTCCTCCTTCTCCTCGTCCGTGCTTGGTCCCATGCTCGAGCTCAGCTCACATGTGGTGGTCATGGGTGTGCCGATGGGGTTGCACTCCTCCATGATGTAGCAACGGAGCACTTATTGCACGTACTTTGCCTGCCCCATCTCGAGCGTGCGTGCCTTGCGGTCCCTCTTGATGGCGACGCCGAGGTAGTACCCGAGCTCGCCCATGTCGGTCATTTTGAACCGACCGCCCAGCTGCCGCTTCAGGTTCACCAACTCCTTCATGTCCGACAACACGAGGATGAGATCATCAACATAAAGTACCACAATCTGGTGCAACCCCGTCTTCTTCCGCACGTACACGCTGTGATCCGCATTGCAGCGCTTGAAGCCAAGCTCGGCCATGAAGCCGTCCATTTTCAGGCACCACATGAGTGGCTCTCGCTTCAGCCCGTAGAGCATATTGCGAAGCCGGCACACCTTCCCCGGCGGCGCGTCCACCCTCTCCGGCACCTCCATGTAGACCTCCTTGTCCAGGTCACCATTGAGAAATGGAGTTTTCACGTCCATTTGGTGGACTTCGTAGTCGCGCGCTGCCGCCACGGAGAGGATGGAGCGGATGGAGGCGAACTTTGCCACTGGTGCAAAGGTTTTGTCGTAGTGTTCACCCTTTTGCTGGACGTACCCCTTTGCCACTAGCCGCGCCTTGTACCGCTCCACCTTCCCCTCCTTGATGAGCTTCTTCTTGAAGATCCACATGGAGCCGATGACTTTCTTGCCCTCCGGCCTGTCGACCAGCTCCCAAGTTCCATTCTCCTCGTGGGAGGCGAGCTCATATTTGATTGCTCCCTCCCACTCAGCCCCATCCTTCTGCTGCAATGCCTCCTTGACGGTTTCGCGCTCCTCTTGTGTAAAGAACGCTCGAGCAAACCCGATCCAGATGCCCTCCGTGGCATCGTACCTCTTTGCTGTCCTCCTTGCGCGTCCGCTTCTTTGAGGCTGCTGCTGTTGAGGCTGCTGCTGCTGTTGCTGCTACCCCCTCACGACGCCGCTCACGTTGGTAGCCTACTCCCCCTCTCTCGGGGACCGTGAAGACGCGGGCTCACTCCCCGCCTCCTTGTTCAGCTCCACTGCTGTCTGTTCCTCAGACTCATTGTCTGACTCAGCTGAACGCACATCAGCCGCTCCTCCATCCCCCGCATGGTTCCCGCCGGTTGGAGCCGCTCAGACGTCACCCTCTTTTGCGTCCTCTGGCGCCTCCCCCTCGAGGAGTGGCAGCCACTCCCCACGCTTGAAAAGACCTACGTCCTTGTCCGTCCAACGACTATCCTTGTCGAACGTGACGTCGTGACTCTTCATGATCTGCTGCCTCCGCGGGTCGAAGAGCCGGTACACCTTGCTCCCACTCTCGTACCCGACGAAGATGCACCGGTGAGTCCGTGGGTCCAACTTGCCCCGCCCCTCCCGTGCCTTCACAACAGCATGTGCAACGCAGCCAAAAGCACGGAGGTGAGCCACAGTTGGCTTCCTCCTGCTCCATACCACTTGTGGCGTCTTCCACACCCTGGACTCCGCATCTTTCAGCGGCTTCATCGGTGTCAGGTTCATGATGTATGCCGCTGTCCGTGCCTCCTCCTCCCAGTACTTTTACGCGAGGCCGGCATTGCTCAACATAGACCGGAACATGTTTAGGATGGTGCAGTTCGCCCTCTCGGTGACGCCNTTGGGACCTGCAACATTTCAAACCTTACAGCGCATACCGAGCTCTATGTAGCTCGCGTCGTGCCTGTCCTTGGGCTGGGCCTTAGTCATGGCGTCGGCAAGCATGCGCTTAGTGCCACAATGCACAATAGCCGGGTCTCCCTTCACCACCAAGTCCCGGGCGTAGTGATGCCGGATCTCGATGTGCTTGGTCCTCCTGTTCAGCACTGGGTTCTGGGTCAGGCTGATGACACTCATGTTGTCCACATTGAGTACTGCCAGCTTCTTTTGCGGCACGCCGATCTCCTTTAACAGCCGCCACAGCCACGCCGCCTCCTTTGTGGCTTTCGCGAGTGCGATGTACTCCGCTTCGGTGCTGGACAGCGCCACGCAGTCCTGCTTTCTGCTTACCCATGAAACTGCTGCACCACCAAGCACAAACACGTACCCCGACGTTGATTCTCTGTCATCCACGTCACCAGCTCAGTCGGCATCGTAGTAGCCAACCAACTCGAGGGAGTCGTCACGCGCTCCCCCTCCAAACACGAGTCGCGATTGTTTTGTCGCCTTGAGTTAGCGGATGATCCGCTTCACCTCTTGTCAATACAGCGGCCCCGGGTCAGCAACATACCGGCTCACTTTGCCCTCCGCAAAGGCCAGGTCGGGCCGCGTCGCTACCATGGCGTACATGATGCTCCCCACTACAGACTGGTATGGTACACCTGCCATCTCCTCCTTCTCCTCGTCCGTGCTTGGTCCCATGCTCGAGCTCAGCTCACATGTGGTGGTCATGGGTGTGCCGATGGGGTTGCACTCCTCCATGATGTAGCAACGGAGCACTTCTTGCACGTACTTTGCCTGCCCCATCTCGAGCGTGCGTGCCTTGCGGTCCCTCTTGATGGCGACGCCGAGGTAGTACCCGAGCTCGCCCATGTCGGTCATTTTGAACCGACCGCCCAGCTGCCGCTTCAGGTTCACCAACTCCTTCATGTCCGACAACACGAGGATGAGATCATCAACATAAAGTACCACAATCTGGTGCAACCCCGTCTTCTTCCGCACGTACACGCTGTGATCCGCATCGCAGCGCTTGAAGCCAAGCTCGGCCATGAAGCCGTCCATTTTCAGGCACCACATGAGTGGCGCTCGCTTCAGCCC